>CANSZD010003118.1:600000-847500 GCA_947648045.1 Beta corolliflora | reverse complement strand
ATTTGGCTAGCGAGCGAGGCGAGGAGGAAGGAGATGTGGGTCATGAAGCAGAAGTGAGTAAGGCGAGAGTAGAAGCCGATGAAGGAGGATAAAAGAGAGATGAAAGAGGAGATTAAGAGAGCATAGCCTAAGGAAGTTGGAGGTGTTTTAAGGAGAAGAATGGGAGCAAGTGATGCTGTGGATAGTAAGAAAAGAATCAAGTTTAGGCATGAAAGTACAAGGTTTGGGAAGGAAAATGAGCTTCTTAGCTTGGAACTTGATGCTGCCATTTCTTTCTTTCTTTTTTTTGTAGTGAGAATTTTTGGGGCTTGAAATGATGATGAGTGCTAAAATTTTGAAATGTTTTATAGGAGGGGAAATGTTTCCCGTTGAAGTTGCAACGGATATGTAATCAGGGACCCATGTAGTATACCTCGTCTAACGATTATTCCCTCCCTTTTGGTTTAAAGTGACAGAGCCTCTGAGTTGGGATTTTAAAAGATTGAGACAGCATTGTTAGGATAATTAATTAGGGAAAATGATATGTGCAGCTTCAAGAGTCGACTGTAAAAAAAAACTAATACTTTCTCCGTCCCAATTAGGGATGGGCAAGGGTCGGGTCCAGCCAGACCCTAGACCCGGACCCTAATTTTTTTTTGCAGACCCGGACCCGGACCCTAAGGGTCTGAAAAAATTGGACCCTGACCCAGACCCTTAGGGTCTGGAGGGTCTAGAGGGTCTGGAGGGTCCAAGCCTAAATTCTTTAATTTTGCCAAATTTTCAGCATTATTAATATCAATAATCATCTAGAAAAAATACCCATAAATAAGAAAAACATAAAATACAATAATAATTATGTCTAGAGCAATTTATACTATTTAGGACAATACAAATAATGTCTTGGAAGACTAATATCCAAAAAAACAAAGGAAAAAAAAGACTAAAAAATGTTTAGTGGCCTCATAAATTCTTGTAGCCATGAGCCCATTACTCAATTCATGCATCCTCAAGCCTCCATAATCCATATGCATCCTCAATCATCCATATAATCATCCAACTCATCATCAAGATCCTACAAACCAATAAAAAATAAAAAATAAGGCTCTTTATACATTTATATAAATTTGAAAATGTTAACAATCCAAACGTACCATATCAATAATATCAACTACTTCCTCATCGCCTTCAACATCAGAATCATCGGTAACAGTAGAGCAAGCATGAGAGCTTTCCAATGTACCTTAATACATGTTCACAAATCACGATGTTTAAATAAGTATTTGGTATATAAATTTATAAATATAAAAATTGATATAAGACATAAGAGTATTACCTTTAAGGTCTTGGGTCATCCAATTTTGCAAGCACATTAATGCTTCAACGGTATGTGAATGGAGCCTAGAACGGTGAGGACTAACCACTCTTCCACCCGTACTAAAAGCACTTTCCGAAGCCACGGTTGAAATGGGAATAGCAAGAATATCTCTAGCAATATTTCTCAAAATTGGATACTTGTTATCCTTTCTCCACCATTTAAGAACATCAAACTCATCATCTTCTGGTAATGGATCACCCTCCAAATAATGATCCAATTCACACCTCACATTCACTTTTTTTGTGGTAGTCCTTGCACTCTTATTTTGTGCCCATAAATCCATTCCACCCTTAGAAGATTGTGGAGTTACTCTTTTCTTGCTACTTTGATTGAGTGATTCATAATCTTCATTTGTTCTCCCTTGGTACTCAACCACAAGCCTATCAAGAATCATCCTAATTCTTCCCATTTCTCCCTCAGCTCCACTATCATAAAACAAATCAAAATAAAACTTCACACAATCCATTTTGTTCCTAGGATCTAAAATTGAAGCAATAGCTAACAGTCCATTGATATTATCCCAATACTTGTTAAACTTTTCCTGCATACTTTTAGCCATACACCTAATCACTTCAACATCACTTGTTAACCATTGCTTCAATGCAAATTTGATCTCACAAATCATCCGGAAAAACAAGTTAATGGTGGTAAAGTTTGTGCCAGAAAATACAACAGTTGTGTTATAAAAAATCTCCAACTTCTCACATACAAGTGCAGCTAAAGTCCAATCATACTCAGAAGGAACCACAAATTTCATCCTTTTATTTAAACGCTTCAACCTCAAAAACACATCCTTAAAAGGTAAAACAGTTTGAAGCATCATAAAAGTAGAGTTCCACGTAGTTTTGCAATCAATTCAAGAACTAGCCTCTTAGTGGTATTTAAGTTCAAAAAACGACAAGCCTCCTCAAATTTTTCAATTCTTTTTGGAGTTGACATCCAAAATGACACACATTCTCGAACTTTCTCAATCCCAGAACTAATCACATCTAATCCATCTTGCACAACTAAGTTCAAAATATGGGCACTACATCGCATATGTAGAAACTCTCCACCCAATACAAGTGAACTTTCCTCAAATTTATCCAACAAAATTTTCATCATAGCATCATTAGTGGAGCAATTATCAACAACCACAGAAGAGATTTTATTCTCTAAAGAATATTGAGACAAGCAATCCATCAACACTTTAGCAATAACCCCTTTTGTGTGAGGACATGGCACATAACAAAACCTATATAAATAAATATATATATGATATCAACCAACTAACCAACCAAGTGACCAACTAATGTATATACAATCAAGAAAATGAAATTCAACTAAGAACCAAATATATAAAATTAAAGAAAACTACCTCAAAGTGCGACTCCGTAGGATCCATTGTTGGTCGATGAAATGGGAAGTAACAACCATATAGCCTTTCTTTTGATTAGAGGCTGTCCACATATCAGTAGTAACGGACACCCTACTCTCATTATGCTCCAATAATGCCTTGAGAGATGTTTTGTCTTCATTATACATTTTCATGATATCACGCTTCAATGTGGTTCGAGAAATCATCTTGAATGAAGAATTGAGACTATGAACGAACCTCCTAAATGCAAAATGATCTACTATTGATAATGGATATTCATGCATAATGACCATCTGAACTAACTCCTTCCTTGACACCTCTTGGTTGAATTCCACTTCTTTTTCTTTACTTCTGAACTCCAATGAAGTTGACCCATCAGCCTCTGTTTTCATTTTCAATTGTGTTTGACCACGAGGGATCCTTAAGTGTCTTCCAGGACACACCTTATCAGCATGCTTATGCAAATGTGAAGTACCATGATTGCCACCTGCTTTAAGTTCTGCATTGTAATGCTTGCACTTTGCCCCTTTTAAAATACCATCCCCCATAATCCTGGTAAAGTATGTCCATACAGATGAAGTTTGTTTCCTATTAGATGTTCTACTACTGTTTGTAGGTTTTGTATTAGTAGTTTGCTCACCCATTTGATCTACATTCACAAATCCTTCCTCATCCATACCCTCATCTAAGTTTACAAAATTTTCTTCAATATTCTGAGATGCATCTTTGTTTTTAGAACCAGATTCAGATTGTATCTCATCCATGGCCTACAGAAAATATCATTACATCAACATAAAGTACACATTTCAATTTTTTAACCCTAATTTTCTACAAAGGAAACAAACACAAACATATAAACTAAAAAAAAAAACGAAACAAATACAAACATATAAACTGAAAAAACAATACAATCACAAACATATAAACTGAAAAAAATGAAACAAACACAAGAGTTCACCATAATATGCTCAAAATTCAAACAAATAAACTGAAAAAACAAACCCAGAAAATTCGCATGAAACAAACCCAGAAAAAAATTAAAGAAAAACTGATGAAAACAACAAGAAATCGCATGAAACAAACCCAAAAAATTCGAATGAACAAGCCTAGAAAAAACGAAACAAAATACCTGGCGTGAGTGACTCGTGAGGTGATGAATTGATGATGAAAGATACAAAAAACGAAACTGAAAAAATAAAAAGAAGAAAATCAGTAGATGATGAAATACCGGGAATGAAACGATGAAACAAGCCCAGAAAAAAATGAAACAAAAATGAAACGATGAAAGAAGGAAATAAATCAGGCGACGAAAAATACCTGGTGAGTCGCCTCTGCCGACGCCGAGTGGTGACTGGTGAGTCGCCTCTGCCGACGTCGAGTGGTGACTGGTGAGTCGCCTCTTTCTCCTCTTTTTCTCTCTCCTTTTAACGGCTGTATTCTGTAGAACAGAATGGCGGGGTTTAGGCAATTAGGCCTTTAGGGTTTTCAAAGTGAAACGATGAAACAAAAATGAAACGATGAAACAAGCCCAGTTGTGTTTTGGTGTTTGACAAAATCAGTTTGTTTTTTTTTAAAAAAAAAAAGTTAAAGTTTATATATTAAATAAGTTTAGGGTCCAAGGGTCGGATGCAGGTCGGGTCCCGGTCTAAAACATCAAGACCTAACCTAAAATATCAAGACCCGGACCCGGACCCTCAGGGTCTGAAAAGGTTGGACCCAGACACTTAAATTAGGGTCGGGTCCAGCAGGGTCCGGGTCGGGTCCTGGACCCATGCCCATCCCTAGTCCCAATTTATAATGTATGTTTCTTATTTTGCGTAGGAACTAAGGAAATTATCATTTGCTTTAAATATTTGTAATACTTGTATGGAAAAGATAAGTATTTGCATTAAAAAGTACAAATATTAAATGTGACTACAACTTTCCATGTAAAAATAAGGACAGATATTAAATATTTAAATATAGGTCGGAAAAAACTTTCCATGTAAAAATAAGGACAAAAAAGGAATACAAATTGTTTGATGATGGAATTTAAGTAGTAAAGTATCATTTCAAAAATAGAAACATGAAAAACAATAACATTTTGAGATACCTAAAATGAAATACAAACACTAAGTGCTCGTTTGGTATACATGGGAATTTAATTCCTATAGGAAGTTTCATTTCCTAGGAAATTACTTCCCTTATATAATTCCTAGGAAATGGCCTAAATTTGTTTAGTTGACATCAAGGAATTTGCAATTCATGTGGGAATTCTGATTGACCAAGGGGGGAGTGGGTAATTAAATTCCCACATTTTGTGGGAATTTCAATTTCCCAAAGAATTTCCATTGCACCCATTTTATCAACTTCCTGTCAACCAAACAACTTCCCAAATGAGAAAATCATGGGAATTTTCATTGCCTACATAAATTCCCGTCAACCAAACGAGCACTAAAAATTACGACGGAGGGAGTACTGAACATTAAGCCTCATCGAGGCATGGCTATGGCATAAATCCCTAAACTAATGGAATAACCTTTTAGTTCTGGAGGCAAGTGTCAATGGGTAAATGTAGCCTTCTCCTTATTATTCAGACATCCTTGCCCAATTAATTTAAGCGTTTGTAAGAGGAAAGAAAAAAGAGGCGTCACTAAGGAGCTTCAATGCGAGCAGTTCTCATTTAATAAGAGTGTCAAAATTACTTATATAGATGGTGTGATTGAGAGTAATGGACAACCCTTCTCATTACATAACAATGAATACTATTTCCTCCATTCTTTATTAATCGCAACATTTTGACTTTTATACTATTCATAATTCACACGTTGACTGTATATGATCATCTATACACGAAGATAAACATAATCATATGAGATCTTATTTGATTAATCTCAAAGTGTAGTTTTTTAATATATCATTTGCATAATTTTTACAATACATAACTAAAGTTATTTATGGTCAAAATTGTGCCTCGACAAGTGTGAAAATGCAAATGTTGCAATTAAAAAAGAACAAAGGAAGTATTCGATATCATTGTCAATTTTTAGTTTTTTTTTATTTGGCAGAAAGTCTTTCGTGGAATTGATTCACAATAGTTTATTGTGAACCCTGACTGATTGTATTACACAAAAACTGACTATATTAGAATAAACCAACTATATCATACAAAATTAAATCAAGGTTGGCTTAGTGGTTGTGAGGCTCTTCTTCCATCCTTGTGACAGGGATTCGATTATCACCCATTGCAAGAACGATCCTCAATCTCCCCTCCTTTGAGCAGCAGGTGATAGCCTAGTGGTATTGGCATCACCTCCAATCCCAGAGATCCTGGGATCGAGTCTCATCCCTTGCAAAGAAGAATCCCCAGTTTCCCCCCTACTTGCAAGGGATTTCATCTTACCTTATAGAAAAAAACTATATCATACAAAAATTGTCTATACAAAAGGTGATAATATCATACAAAAACTAACTATATCAAATAAAAATTAATTATATCCTACGACACCTGGTGCACAGTAAAATCTTGTGAACAGGGTCCATTCAAGATTTTTTATTTGGTTTTTTACATTTGAAAAGTCATGTGACAAAGGTTGTATAATAAGATAAAAATAAGTCAGACTAATAGAAATCATATTTATTTCAAAAACAGACAATAAAACACTAAAAATTAGCATCACTATCACTTTCCAATTTTCAGTTTAAATGATAATAAAAGTCATATGATATAAGTGATTTAATCAACTAAAATAAGTCAAAGTTGTACTAATCCAGTCAATTTTGAAAACTGGCCACTAAAACAAAGAGGTTAAGTCCGCAATTCTCTCAACTTTTCCTTCCTTTCTCTCAAAAACATTTGTGAAACTTCACAAATTATCAAGGTGTTTTCAAGTAACCAAGTTAAGTCTCGAACAACACTCAACAAGTTGGACAGAATGCTCTTGGCAGAACTCTCATATCTGCATTCAATTTCTTTCAAAGAGGAGCATCTCAAACTCGCACAAGATGAGCCAACTAATGGAAAAACTTAAAACAGTGTCCCATACTCCCCGTATGTGATGCTAGTTCTTTTTGTGAATGTAAAGCCTGTACTGTGACAGATTTAGACCCCGTTCTTTTGGACTGAGAGAAACTGAACTGAACTGAAATAAAATGAGAGAAACTAAATTGCAGAGAGAGACTGAACTGAATTGAAAATAAGTCCAAAAGAATAGGGCCTTATATGTTACCAAAACATACTGCCAAAACATGATCATGCTGAAATATTTACTTACCTGATTATCTCTCTAATATAACAAACGTATAACTGATATTGTGAAGAAAATCAAAGAAAAAGTGAAGGAAAAGAGCTGTACAGCTGTAACTATTCATCTTTGTGTGTGAAGATAGCCTCAACTCTGTCTAGCGATGCTTCCAGACGTCCTGATTCCATGTTAAATAAGGGTTCATCTGTTCCCAGAGCCCTATTCATATGCAAAAGATAAACCAAATGGCTTTAGTATACAAGGAGATCAACTATAAACAAAAAGAGAGCTCCGGGAAGATAATTTTCACACTCTCGGTAATGATATATGCACTCCTCCGTGTGAGAGGAGCATTAAAATTTGGAAGATGTACTCTCTCACAGTGAGCGTGAAGAATTCGAATTTAGGGTGTGAAAAATCATCACTCGAAGTTCTCATACAAGATCAAAGTAACTGCACCTAAACACAAACCACCACACTAACAGTGTAGAGCTGAGTGGAACAGTTTTTACATTCATTGAGGGTGTAATGCAGAAGATTTAAAACTCACCCAGTGATCTCGGGAAGAACATAATCTGCCCTCCAGCCAAACCGCATATCCACACCCTCACACAATCCAACTGATGTCTTATTACGAATTCGAGACACGTTATCTCCTCCCAGACATGAAGTAAGCTTCCATTTCCACCCAGTAGCACCTAAAGAAAAGCTATGACCAATGCCTACCTGCATATTTCAAGGACTTCAAATTTCCTAAGACATTAACCACACGGTGAACGTAAAAGTAATGCAATCCTTTTCCTCACTCTGCAGGTGGAAGGGAACGGAATGTCGTATGGATGATATAGGGACGACAAGAGCAGTCAATGATACAACACAAGACCAAGGATGCTTGAGGTCGGTCTAACAACGGATAAAGATATGCTGAGAGATGGAATACCTGGAGATTTACGAATTTAGTTAAGGGAATCTTCTTAGAAACAATGCGCACATCATGATGTATGGGTTCATATATGAACTTCCATCTTCTCTCGGATGACAAAGGCTTTAGTACCAGCTTTGTCTGGAAATCATTAAGTGGTGCATTATAAAACTGCATCAAGATGTCAGTGCATTAGCCATGATGTCTTCAAATGAATCACAATTCTATTAGCTCAGACAAGTCTTTATTTCAGTTACAGCACCCCCCGAACCCTACATCCTTCAAAGAGATACATTTCTGGAACCATCATTGCCCACCAAGTACTTAAATGTATAGTATCTCTATCTGTAACTCTGGAGTCATCTGTAACTCTGGAGTCTGAATCCATCAAACTCAAGAATTACTAAAATGATTCATCAGAAAAGAACAAGCTATTTTTAATTGATGCAGGAATCACACTGACACTAAGCAGACTTCTAAATGTTCTGCCATCTCTATAAGTAACCCTGAAATATGTCGAAATGCTATCAAATACAATGACACTATCGTTTTGGCACATGATCGCAACTTCCTTGCATATTGAACACAATATTAGCAGCATCAATACATTGACAGTCCATTAACAACCCACTAGCCCAGTATAAAATGCTAAGATATGAACACTCCACACAACATGAGGAGAAAGTGATGGTGACCAACGATCTGAGTCTTCTAGAAGACTCAGACAAACCATTTGGTACCCATGTCTCTTTTAATTGGTACTAAAAATTCTGACCTTGAGTTTCAATTGGTACTTATAATTGGAAGGGAATTTTATTTTTTGTTCTTCTTGGTACCAATCTGAAGAGATGTGAGTACCAACCAAAGAGTGACAGACATTGTTGGTTGCCAAGACCAGCTTCAACACGAGTTATGCTGATTAACAGAAAGATTCTAACAATTATACTCCCTCCGTCCAGAATTAGTTGCCACTTGCCACATATTCCATTTTTCAATGTCTCAATTGAGTTGCAATATATCTCTTCTGTTAAGCTTTTTCTCTCTACTTTTTTCTTCTAAAGTTCATCCCCACCAATTTTTTACCTCCACTTCAACACTCCCGTTAAAACTTGTGCCAAAAGTGTTTTGTGGCAACTAAATAGGGACAGACGGAGTAATTTGAAATATTCGCAAACTGAGAATTAAAAGCTACAACTACACAGTTGAACAACAACAATCTAAGAACACAGCCATTGCCAATCAAAGAACATTGCCACATTCAACATCACAATATGAAACCCACAACTATAAGTTTGAATATATCTCAGCACTAAACTAGCCACATCAATTCCCTTTACTATTTCACTCATACAATTAGCAATTCCATAAGTGTCTAATTCTGGCCCATGAATCCATATATGAAGAAAACTCCAAACTAACCTTTTTTTTAATTTTTTTGAAAAAAAAAAGTTAAAATGAGCCATATATTTTCAATCCTCATAACAATCACTGGGTTGATAGCATAATTTCATTCATTTGGAGTGAAATACATTTAAAAAAATTACATGAAAATAAGTAAATTCAGAATTACTTCTTTTTTTTTCCCCTGAAAAATAAGAAGTAAAAATTACCTCTAAATTAACACCAAGTCTGAAGCCTTCAATTTCTTTGCGAAATTTGAGAAACAACTCGGAGGGCACCAAGTTAATTTTGTAAAGCTCATCCCAAGAAGGCGGTTCTTCGGTGCTAACACCCGGATTTAATTCCATTTTCCAGCAAAACCCACCCTGAATTTATGGGAAACTAGAAATTAACATAGTCAATAACCAATTTTGAATAGTAAACATATTAAAGTTTGCACCTTTATCACCAATATGAAGGAAATATGGTAGATTTTGTCAAGGAAGTTAAAAATTGGAGAAAATTAGTAGTACTAGACTACTAGTAGTCCATTATTTTGCCATGAAAATGAACGGACCGACCTGATAAATGATAATTTGCCCAAGGGGTGGGAAGTGGTAACTGATGAGAGTGGGAGTTTTGAAGAAGAGGAAAATATAGAGATAAATATTCTTCAATATATTTTTCATTTATCCGACACATTGAAATGGAGTTCTCTTTACTGAAGGAAAATCTTTGAAAAAGGAAATGTTTCTAGGAACAATTGATTTTAATAATACAACATTTCACCGATTAATTTTTAATAAATCAACCTTTCAATTATTTCTGAATAATACAACCTTTATACCTTATTAATCGTCTAAAACATTAACTCTTTACCATAGAAATAGGGGCATAGAGGCAAGGGAATGAAAAAATAGACGAGCTAGGAATGTGACTTACCAAACAAACTGATTATCAACACGTCAAATCCCATTAAAAGCAAATACCCCCAAAAGGTTGCCTTATTCAAGAATAATTGAAAGGTTGACTTATTAAAAATTAATCGATGAAATGTTGTATTATTAGAATCAATTATTCCATGTTTCTATCCTTTTTTTATTAGGAAAGATAATTGGTCCAAAGACTAACCCTGTTAAGCTACTATTCTATTGGGGACACCAGCTTAGAGGTTGAGTACAAAGCTAAACAACCCAAAAGACAATAGGCCTAAAGAGCCCACTGCCACCACAAGTGATATCCCCAACATAATGTTGGGATGAGGATTCGAACCCTGTACAATGCCCTGAAATTCGGGGTGGTACTTCATTGAGCTACCACCTCTCCCTCAAAATGTTTCTAACTTTCTATCCCATGTTTAAGGAGGACTAGCCTTATATGCACGCGATGCGTGCGATAACATGTAGAAAATTAAATTAATATTAATTAAATCTAATAAATCAGGGATTTTAAATTTTTAATCAGTTTATCCCACTAGATTAGGGAATTTTAAATTTTGAAAAATTTGGTTGAAGGAACCGCATTGTAAATTTTCACTGTTTTCTTTTTGTTGTGCCTTTGTATCTTTTTATTTTTTTAATTAATTAGATAGTTACATCCTTTTTTATTTTTCATTTTTATTTTTATTTTTTTGTGTCCCATCCCTATTGCCATATATAATAGAGATGGTTGGAAAAAGATTATGGGGGCGATTTTTTTAGAGAGAGAAAGTTAAGGGGGAGAGGGGTGGATGATCTTTTTTAAAGATTGTGAATAATAGTGCTCTTATAGCAAATTTTATTCGTCGTAGAGATGTTTAAAACCAAAGGAGAATAGAAGAGCTTTTAGGAATCAAAGTGGAAAATAGGGGTAAAGAAAAAGAAGGTTATGAGATAGGGTAAATTATACTTTCTCTGTTTTTTAAAATAACTGTTAGAGAAAATGGGAAAAAACCAAGGAGGGTAGAGAGAGAAAAGGTTGGACCATTTCTTTAACCAACTAAATTTGAGTATTGAATGAAATAAGTAGGTGAAATGATTAGATAATGAAAGTTGGAACCACCTTTTTCGGCATTTAGAGAAATCAATCACTTATTATGTAACACCCGACCCATCCGGGGTCGAGTATATTGTCACCAATGCGCATCCAGGGCCAACAACTATCCTCAATAACCAACACAAGTTCTTCTGGTGTATTTTGTCCTCACTCATGCGCACCGTAAGAAAACTTCCCAGGAGGTCACCCATCCCTAGACTACTCCCAGCCAAGCACGCTTAACTGTGTAGTAACTAAGGAAAGGAGCTCCCTAAAAGAAAGATGCATCTTGTTGGAATGAGTAGCCTGTTAAATCTCTTTAAAGCAATCATGAGTGGTATTACATACACCCCCACTTGAGGACAGCAACGCCCTCGTTGCGCCTGAGGACTCCACATATTCGGCATACGGCATGTGGGTCGCCCAAATTTGGAAACTAATCACATATATATTCGACACCCAGTCGGTGATATTGTAACGCCCCGGAAATACATAACCTTAATCGTCAGCGGAAGCACAACTTAAGCTTGTGGGTTATGGGCCCACTAATATAATATTGGCCTAAAATGGTCTATTAAGTATACAAAATAATAATGATTACCCGTAATACATAGTATCCTAAATATCTCAACTTATATAGAGTCACTTCAACATAATCCTTTATAACAATGTTCTTGCAACTGTTCTGCTTATACCTAAAACAGAAAAACAAAACGTCATGAGCCGAAGCTCAGTAACATACTACTCTAACATCGTAAATTCGTTTCAATTCATTTTAGTTGCAAACAGAGGGAAGAGAATAAGATAAAAACATTTCATAAACATTTTATGTAACCATGAATTCATTATTATCCTTTTATCATGTTCATCATCATAATTATCTTACTGGTAACTTGGCGAGTATAACATAAGGGACGTCTCCCATAAAACATCATCATCCGTCATCATAATCATAGGGCAATAGCCACCAGGGACATTGTCCCTAACCAGAAGGTGGCATAAAGCCATGCATAGTGCGGTGCCACCAGGGACAATTGCCCCTAACCAGAAGGTGGCGTTTCCGCCATAAAACAGAACGGTACGTGCACGACCAACATAACATAGTACTGCCAAGAACCATCTTTCACTTGAATTTATCATGTTTCATATCTTTTAAGTATATTAATTCATAATCATCATGATATAACATATTCTTTTCTTTGCATCCATAAAATAACATCGTCATATTTTCATAACGTCATTATTTCATATCATCATATTCATCACAAAATATTCCATATCCCGCAATCCATATACAAAAGAATACTATTAACGTAAACATTATTATAAAACATACTTAAAAGGGAATGCGGGTGTTAGCGAAGTAGACGTTACCTCAAATCCCGTGTTGTAACTTTGAATAGCCTGGGAGGCCGTAATATCCTTTTTCCCTTAATCTAACCAATAAGTAATAACGAGACGATTAATATTGTAACTTCCCTTATTTGTTATCATTATAGTTATAAGGCTGACTCGTTAACCAAATTAATCGTGGGACTATGTATATTCGTTTATTTACTAAACTTTATAAGCACTATCTTATTACTTAAATAATTATTGTTATTACATTAACTTTTATAAAATTAAAACTTGTCATATGTAAATATTAATAAATTGAGGTCAATAATATTGACTAAATAAAATATAGGGTAGGACTACTTAGTATTAAATTTGCTAAACTTAGTCATATTTCCCAGAAAGAATATAGTATACTTACGTTTAACATAGTAGTTAGTTCTAATTAATAAGTATACCTCCAATCTCATTAGTCTAAATAGCAACAATCAAGTTATAAGTTGTATATTACTTAGAGCCCAAACATTATAGTCAGTAAAACATAAATCATGTACTTTAGGCCCAAAAGAGAGAAAATAAGAACGAGAAAAGGAAATGAAAGGTACGTTCATTACCTTGCGGCAAGGAACAGAGGAAGGGCGACGAGAAGCGCGTCACCGAAGATGGAGGCTGCAGCGGTGATCTCGAGGGTGTCAGGGTGGTTCGTCGGAGGTGGTTCGTTCCGGTGGAGGCTCGCAACGCAGGTGGGTCGAAGAGAGAGATGTGCGGCGAGTGAGTGTGCGAGAGAAAGGTTGTGAATGCGTGCGAGGCGAGGGTGGGTCGTCGGTGGTTGGCGGAAGTGCGGTGGATGGGGAGATACGGCGGCAGACGTGGGTGGTTCGGTGGTGGTGCGGTGGAGCTCGCCCAAAAGACAGAGGAGGAAGCAAAGCAGGGGATATTTTTGTGGTATTTTTGGCTAATATCATGTAACAAAATTCTGATTTTTGGTTTTGTTTTGTGATGGTAATTGCTGGAAACCAATCAGCTATTTATAGGATTTAAAGCTTCACCATTTTTTTATGAGAAATCTGCTTAGTCAAGGTGTTCATTAATGGAGGAGATACGGTGATCGTCATTTGAGATTTTTTTGTTGGCTCTAGAAGTTGTTCTTTGCTGACTTTGTGCTTGCAATGGGCGGCTACTGACAAGAGCATTGAAAAATTTGTAGAGTTGTAATGGTTTTCTTCAACTAATTCATGGATGAGGTTGCTGAGAGGAGACACGGTGAGAGGAAGAAGGTGGGCTAGAGTGGTAGGCCATAGGGGCATTTCTTGAAAATTTTTGGTTGTTTTAGTTTCTCATTTTTATGCTTGTTTTTCCTATTGTCCATAGTCTGATTTGATAAAAGAATCTTAAAATAGTTATTATACTTTGTATTATCTATAACTCTTGTTTTTTTTTGTTAGTTTAGAAAGATTTAATTTATAATTAATCCGACAATTAGTATTACTTAAATTCGGGATATTACAGATATAGCCCCATAATCCTCCCCCACTAGGCGACTAACCTTGGATTAACTATCCACACGATTAGCACGCGGTCGCAGGGTTGCTCTGATACCATTTGTAACACCCGAACCATCAGGGGTCGAGTATATTGTCACCAATGCGCATCCAGGGCCAACAACTGTCCTCAATAACCAACACAAGTTCTTCCGGCGCATTTTGTCCTCACTCATGTGCACCCTAAAAACTTCACAGGAGGCCACCCATCCATAGACTACTCCCAGCCAAGCACGCTTAATTTTAGAGTAACTAAGGAAATGAGCTCCCTAAAAGAAAGATGTATCTTGTTGGAATGAGTAGCCTGTTAAATCTCTTTAAAGCCATCATAAGGGGTATTACATATTATGACATTTCTAAATATGGGAAGTTAGTCACTTAAAAAGAAAATGGGAAGTACTACACTTTCTAAAAGTTTGGAAACGAATGTACTTTTGGGTGGTTTTTTCAAAGTTTTATTTGAAGGCTTTATTCTTAATTGTTTATAATAGTTTGGAACTTAATGTCTGCATTGATAAGCATAGTATATGGAGAGTGTTCCCAATTTCTAATTGTTATGAACAAACTTTGTTCATGGTAAGGAGCTTATAGAAATCAATGAAGAAAAATAGGCGTTTTTTTTAGAAAGTGGACAAAGATAGGGATACTTTAGGTACATCAACAAGTTTTTATGAGAGGGACTTTAATTTGATTATAACATCTTGCAAGTAAGTTCATTGATGATCTTTTCTTTGATGGATAAAAACCTAAATGAAAAATACTATGGGTGTGCATTATCGAATTTATTGATAGCCAAAAATCTGATCCGAATCCGATCCGAAAATATCGAATATCCGAAATTCTCGAATCGGGTTTGGTATCCGATCCGAATATCCGAAATTTGATCTAAGATATTATTTTTATCTTTATTTTGTGTTGTCCAATTTGCCTCATTATTTGATCAAAAGCCACTACCCATATACACCTGCTAACTGCTGCGACTTTGCCTCATTATTTGAGGCCTTAGATACTAAGTATGTCACTGCCAAATCAAATGTCTATCTACCACTTTACTACATTACAATATTACATACTAGCCTTATACGCACGCGATGCGTGCGTTAATTTCAAAACTTGTTATTATATTATAATACTTCATCCATACTATAGTTATGATTACATTTGAAATGTGAAAGATTAATAGTTAGATGAATTAAGATATATTAATTAGCTAATTTAAAAAACTAACAAAGGTTGAGAGTGATTTTTAGTATTAATTTTTTGTGAATGAATTTTGAACAAAAAGAATAGGCATAATGAGTTGGTTTGACTGAATCAAAGAGTGACAAAGGTAGTGAGTGTTTCAGATTTTTCAGGTGGACGTCATAATTAAAAAAAAGGTTAAGATATTTTTTCCATTTGATTTATTGATTGAAATATTTGATGCATATACCATTTTTAACTTGTTTAAAATGACAAGTTAAAATGAAAAAGGGTTCTTAAATTATTTTCTTTTGTAATTTTTTTATTTCATTAGATCATTAAGGGTAATTTAGTATTTTCAGAGGGGGAACACCATCTTCCTCCCCCTTCCCTTATATAATAGAGATATGATTTATGTGGTTACTACTTACTGCCCAAGTGCTGCTAGCCTGCTGTCATACCAAGTCTTCCATAGTTTCCTTCACTTTCTTGAACCAAAACGTCTAAACTCGGATATTTCATTTTTTTAAATCGTATTTTCGGATACCCGAAATTCAAAAAAAAAAAAATGATCCGTAACTGATCTGAAAATCCGAATTTTTTTCCAGATATCCAATCGACGATATATGAAAACCAAAAACCAGATCGGATATCCGAAATTTCAGATCGGGTCAACGGATAATCAGATCAGATTATTTTTTGCACACCTCTAAAAAATACCATTGTATTATTTAATTACAACATCAATAAGCTTCATACGTGCCTATTTATTTCTTGCATCATCGACAGTTTGTTATCTTGCAAGCGACCACATCACTCTCTCAGACTCTCTCTTGACATACACAAATAGTAATTAGAATTTGTAGTGGATATTTGGTTGACATGAGAAGTGTATAAAGTAGAAGTTCCTACAAATTGAGAAATTGGTGAGGTGTTTGGAAATGGAAAAATAGAGAAAATAGAACTTTATAGAAGATCAAAATTTCCACAAATGGAGGTAGTTGCTTACGTAGATGCACCAGGTAACTAGAGCTTCCCATAAGAAGTCACTTCCCTCATTGTGAAGCAAACACTTTTAAGGCAATAATTTTGATTATGAAACTTAATTCCTATGATTTGGAATTTACAAGTTTTAGAATGTCAAAAACAATTATTACAAATGATGAGATATCACTCCACTTCTAATGATATTTGCATTTTCTTATGTTTTCTTTAACCGCATAACACTGAAAGAGCACCATAAACATCATATACATAGGTCATAGGTGAATAGTTTATGGTCTAAATTATGGTGGTGATAAGTTTCAATATTTAGAGGCCATAATAGACCCTAATATTATATAATAAAAACACCACCGAAGCATAAAAGATTATTCCTATTTTATGGGTTAGAATCAACATGGGTTCTCACTTCCTTGTCTAAATTTTGCATGTAAGGGTGGTTTTTTGATATATGATCCTACTTTTCAAAATATGCATTATACAAGAAATTCGACGGAAATTCCCGAAGTTACATAATTCTAAAAGTAGGCCTTATAATTGGAAATACTGGACCTCGCCCCTAAAAAAATTTGGAAAAAATATTTAATACAACTTTGCTATTTTGTTTAGTCC
The DNA here is from genome assembly GCA_947648045.1 of Beta corolliflora. Lineage (NCBI taxonomy): Eukaryota > Viridiplantae > Streptophyta > Magnoliopsida > Caryophyllales > Amaranthaceae > Beta > Beta corolliflora. The sequence goes on along the minus strand of CANSZD010003118.1, from coordinate 830,579 downwards.
ACTAAAAAAAGGCCCGAAATTGTACAATACATGGCATCATACCCCGTACTCGCCGTGTGTTAAGAAGGGGAAAGAGGAAATGGGAAAGGGAGACCTACCACGTTGTGGAATGCATATTTGAATTGTGATGTTGATGCTTTTTTTATTCTATTTGTAAATTGTAATCACGTGTTGAGTACTCACCAATTTTTTTTGAAGGGGTTTCTTCTTATTTCATTAATTACTATTATTCTTTCTTTATCCAATTTTTCTTATACATGTTTTATTTTATGCCATTTAAAGTTTTGAATTTTTTTTTATTTCGTCTTTTTGCAAAGTTGAAAATTATTTAAAAAATAAATGAATATCATATATCTATAAAGAAAAAGCCGTATCCCCGTACCCGTGTCCAACTTTAAGGTGGTGTCCCCGTATCTGTAATTTTTAGATTTACCGCATAAGATATTCAGATTTGTACTCAAATTCAATACTCGTACCCGTATCCATGTAACACAGATATCAACTAAAGATCTAAAGTAGGGAATTTATCTCTAATAGCAAAAGTTTCAAGATCCGCCATTGCATAATTCGCATGACTCGAATTGATCTATTCCCGAACCTATAAGCGGCCGATCTCGAACAATTTCAGGGCCGTGTGCCAGACATTAAACATGGGCCCTATAAGGCTATAAAACGAAACCACAATCCCATAATTATAGTAGTTTATCCGCTCCAAGATAAATGAAATACTTATCATTTTAGGTAGTTTCAAAATAAATGAAACGATACTCTATTTGGTATTTTTACTTAAATCCCTAACTCGAGTCTCGACTAGTAAACCAACAAACGGGCTGGGCTAGAAGTTACAGCCACCACAGCAGACTTCGAAACATGAAACTTCTTCTTTGAACTGTGGAACGCTCCAAAACCTTCTCTTTCACTCTCTCATTCACTCAAGTGACGCCGGAAGTAGCACAACAAAGCACCAAACTCTGCTACAAAAATGGCAGAGATTAAAAGTTTCGACGAATTCTTAAGAGTTCACGCCCTACTATTAGCTGCAACTGGCCTGCCTCAATCTCTTTACCCTCAACTCTTTCGTAAACTCACCTCTGAAACTTTTGACGGCGGTGAATTCTTTCAGATTGAGCCTTGTGAGGATGGTCGTCAAAGAAGGCTTGTTTTCACTTCTGATTTCATGCCTAAAAACTCCAATCTTTTTCTTGTTGATCATGCTTGGACTTTCCGCCTCCCTGATGCTCCCAAACAGGTCCTTATTTTCTCTCTCCTCTTTCTGTACTTCTTTGTTTGAATTTGGGTAATTGTTGTTTCTGAAGATAGTTGAAATGGGTTGCATTTAATTGTGGGTGTTTAGTGCATTTTAAGGCTAATTGGGGGGGTTTTCTCTTTGATTTTATTTGCATTTTGATAATGGGTCGTTGCAAGATTTTTAGTAAGATATTGGGTTTTGTTTTAGAGGAGGTAATGATTTGGGGTCGGATAACATGAACCGTAATAAGAAATAGTCTCTGTGACAAAGAAGGAAAGAAATGTATGCTACGGCCACTGCTGTTTTACTTAGGGGAATTCTATGTTTGTTGAATGTGTCAGCCAGCTCAAAAAGGAGTTGTTTGTGTTAAATTTAGTGAACTAGTTTTCGACCGGTTGATAATTCGGAGTTGTCCATGCCATTGACGAGCAGTGAGCATCATAAGATCAGATATAAGGCTTATTAATAGGCTTCTCAAGTCCCACGTTTGAGCACATTGCTATTAAGATTCATCTAGTACTTCCTCCGTTTAGAAATAGTTGGACCTTTTGCATAGTGTTCACTATTCATATCTTAGACTTTGATTGTCTTTGGTGATTTATATTTTAGGAAAAACATAGTCATATGGGATTGTTAGATTCGTGTCAATGTATATTTTTTTTAATATCAACTTTTTATAATTTTTCCTCATTAATAATTAAAAATATTAATGTTTGAAATCATGCATCGACAAGCGTGAAAACATGAAATGGTGCAACTATATGTAAACAGAGGAAGTATGTGAAGGTCACAAACTCTAAAACTTTCTATTAGTGAATTTGAAGTTTCAGATGATTTGTAAAAAATGCTAAAAATGTAAAAGGTTGAACTTACTACAAATTTATTTTGCAACTCGAGTTTTGGTGCAAAGATCTAGTTTGACCTCTGGACAAAAATATGATAATGTGTTGCATACTTGCATGCTTGTTTGAGGAATGGTAATTAAATTCCTGCCTATCATGGTAAGATTAGCTTGGATCCATGTGAGGTAGATGAATCTCTAGATAAGATTAAGCATAGAAGCTATACTTCCTCCATGAAGAACTTCTCCTAAATGTTTCAAACTTATATTTTAGAAGATGCACTAATTACTTCTCTGCATATGAGGCGATGTTTTAATGTTTTTGCTTTGATAAGTGAAACTCTGATGAAGATTAGTTGCGACATTATAAAATCATATGAATTTGATTGTTTACAATGCACTTTTGGATTTTGCAGCTTGAGGAAGTGCCAGGGTTGGTTGAGAGAATGTCCTCTTTGATGTGTGTTGATACTGATTACCAAGAAGACGGCAAAGAAAGTGCTGATGATTTAAATGATATTGATGGAGAATTGACTGCAGAAGAAACAGTAGATAGTGAAATATATAGGGCAAAAGAGACAAGTAATGATGGGGTAAAGTGGCTAGAGCTGGAGGAGCTCAACATAGATGATGCCAAGCTATTGGCTTTGGCTTTACCTTCCAAATGTCCGGTTGTGCTTGAAATTCTGCCTCTATAGTTTAGTTATGTACCTTTTGTGTTGGCCGTCAACAAAATCTGTTTTGTTTATCTTCTAATAAAGCAATCTTTGCTATTGTCCCAGAATCTACTTGCTCTTAGTCTACTTGGGAACAAGATAAAAATGGTGGAAACTGTGCTGGAGGAACTTTCGAAACTGAAAGACCTACGTGCCCTTTGGTTAAATGATAACCCTGTTCTGGAGAAGAGGTGAGTTTTATTTATTATTTTGTGTAGCTGCAAATGAAAGTTGTTTTAGGATATTTTACTATAATTTAGATATTACATGAGTTAATTAACTATCCTCATCAAAGTTTTAGTAAGAGAGATAATAATAGCTGTTAATGGGTGGGAAAATTATATAGGATAAAGTTGAAAAGTATATTAATATTTGCATAGATATTGTACAACAACACTTGTTATGGATAAAATAAACACTCTAAAACTACACTTACGTTTAATCAGGATTCTAACTTGAATCAGTGAATCAGTGCATTCTCTTAGCTTTTCTTATTGCTATTACTTTACCTAAGCTGAGAAATTGGTGTTCCTGTGCTAGCAACATGGTGGAAACTGCTCTTCAGGCGTTCCCAAAACTAGAGATTTTCAATTCGCAGTTTACACGTAATTATGGTGAGTGGGCATTGGGATTCTGTGGAGGAATTTATGGGAAGGACAATCCTGGAAATGACAACGGTGAATATCAACTGCAGGATATTACCTCTCTTGACCTTTCAAATAGATGCATCCACAATCTAAACAATAAGGTTTTAGCTATTTCTCTGTGAAATCTTTTTCTATTGTATGTTCCATCTCTTATAATTTTGTTTGTTTTTGTTTATGATTTTGTATTATTTACAAACCTAGCATGAGGATGTAGATATAACCACGATTGCTTTTTGAGTTGGCAGCAAATTTTGCTTTGAGTAGTAGCATACATGAATACATGACTTTCATGTGGATTCGTTTCTTGGACACCTAGTTTATTTGTATCCATTTTGCAGGCATTTTCATCTGTTAAAATTCCTCAACTTTTGTACTTAAATATTCGTGGAAATCCAATGGAAGAAAATTCTGCTCATGAGTTGCTGGAAATGTTGAAGAGATTTTCTTCACTGAATTCTCTGGAGGTAATTACCCTAATTACTTTTGGCTAGCTCCTCTGATGTTGTGCTGGTATCTTGAATGTGATAGAACTGATTTTCAGGTTGATATACCAGGCCCCCTGGGAGAAAGTGCACTAGAGATTCTCGAATCTCTTCCTAATCTCTTTTTACTTAATGGGGTCAAATCGACAAAAATATTTGAGACTGAAAAGCACGTGGTTGATTCAGCATTGCAACCGTGTCTTTCTGAGTGGAATCCTGATGACCCCCTTGGAGATCGTGTACTCAATGCTATGTGGTTGTATTTAATGACTTATAGACTTGCCGATGAGGAGAAGATTGATGAAACCTCTGTGTGGTAGGGCACTTCAACCACCTTTCTATGATTTGATTATTCCATTTTCTTATATAGCCGTTACTGCTGACTGTTTTACGGAGAAGTCCAGTAAGCAAACCATCTATGCCCTGCAATGTTCCAGGTGCATAAAAGTCGGTGGTTGACCTACAAAATCTGCTAATTTGTACACAAAACCGGCAGTGGACACCAAGCATCTAGATTTCTGTTGATGGTTTTACCTTTGGCAAATCTCATTTTATTTGAGTAGTTTAGGATGCTTTCTGCAACCAACCTCTCATTTTGTAGTACATCTGCTTTCTCTAAGGTGCCTTATGCTGTCAATGGGACTGGCTTTATTAAGATTTGAGGGAAAACCTTACCTGTGTGTAAGGCTCTCACTTATCCTATATACGTCTATCAAATTAATATCTAAGTTACCGAAGCTAGTGAGTGGCGAATTCGAAGACAGCAAAATCTATTGGGACTCTATACATGTGAAACCGCTAATGAAGAGCAAGAAATCTTCGAGAACACAGAATAGGTTCTTGTCTTGACATAACTTTCTCATGTACTCTACAGGAAGTGACAGCACTTGTCTCTGAAATATCTTACAGGTATGTGATGGATGAGCTGGGTTCAGCTTTGCGACACAGTGATGAGCCAAATTTTCGGACAGCACCTTTTCTGTACATGCGCGATAGGAATCTAGCATCAGCTGTCAGGTTTTCTCTTAACAATATTCTGTTATGATTCCCTGAAATTATTATCTAGATCTTATGAAGATAAATATATTTGCTATGATGCTGCTTTTTGAAAGGTTATTTTTATTTCTAATCACTAGTTTTGTAGATGCATAGGCTTAACTTGCCTTTATAGCACTTTTAATTCCTTGATTGGTTGGTTTTTACTAGTAGCCTTAGTCTTCATTCTCCAGGCAGTGGTACCAATTCTAATTCTACGTTCAATTCTCAGCTTCTCAATTTTGTGGCCAACCCAAGATGTTCAAAAAGGAGACGAGTGCACACGTGATTTCTTATTAGGTATAGGAGAGGATAAACAACGTTCTGCGAGACTAACAGCTTGGTTTCACACACCAAAGAATTATTTTATCAAAGTACGCTAAGTATGGGCTTGATGATTTATGTGTTGTGGGGTACTGTAAATTTGTTAAAACATTTTTGTCCATTGTTCAGGGATATGAGAAATATCTTCAGAAGTTGCAATCGAAATGCTTCACTTCTCCTTCAATGGGATCGCTGAAAACTTCAAGTCTGCTTTGCCATCAAAATCTTTTAGCGAGTATATACAGATATACCCCACGTACAGGAGTTTTTGTCTCGCCCTGAATTTGCATTTAGTAAGTGTGATTATCTCTGTCCATTTTGTCCTTGAATTTCTGGTGTAAATTTTGGCCCTATGTTCTCGTATACCATAGATATTATTTATTTAGATTATCCTGATCACAAATGGTTTTAAGATGTAGTCATGTTTGATGTTGCAAGTAAACTTTGAGGGTGGTAATGGTCATTCTAGTCCTCATGGTTAATGGCTTAAGGGCACTTAGATGTTGTGCATATTGTTGAGATTAGTTGGCATGGTTTTTAATAGTAGGTGCTGCTGCTGTCTTCTTTGGCTTGCATCTTAGTTCTTTCTGTCGGACCTTTGGCTAAGATTTGTTTCCTTAATTCACTTTGACTGGTGGTATTATTTGACTCTAAAATTTCAAATGATCTGATTTGACCTTTGATTGCAAAAGACGTAATAGCTGCTTCAGCTGCTGGTTCTTTTCTGTTTCCCACTCTGTTCAACTTCCTTTTACAGCCCACGTCTGTTTATCAAGTTAAAACTAAAACCTATAGTCTAAGCTACTTTTGTTTAACATGCAGCTAGTGAGCCAAAGGACGCAGATATTTTATGGACCAGCATGCAGGTGGATGAGGAGGCTAAAAAGGCTGTTGGAATAAGAGACGACCAATACATCAACCAATTTCCTCATGAAGCTTGTCTTGTCATGAAACACCATTTGGCAGAAACTATTCAAGAGGTTAAGATTTTTCATCCTTACTATGTATGTAGGAGCAGAAAGTAACATTAATTTTTTTTTTTTGTTTCGTAGTAGTTCTCCTGCAGAATTCTTTATCTGTTCGTTTATACAATATCGGGTTGTGGGCCTCAAGTCTTTGAAGTAAATCACAGTATATGCTTAAGCAATAATTCTTTTCTTCTGACAGGCACATGGGACTCCTGAGTGGCTGCAGCCAACATATGATTTAGAAAAGCATTTAACTGAATTAATTGGAGATTACTATGTACGTGAGAGAGAAGGGCTTGACAATTTGTGGATACTGAAACCTTGGAATATGGCGCGAACTATTGATACAACAATCACCAGTAATTTATCTGCAATAATTCGTCTAATGGAGACTGGTCCAAAAATATGCCAGAAGTATATTGAACATCCAGCTTTGTTCAAAGGGAAGAAGTTTGATCTTCGCTACATTGTTCTTGTTCGCAGTATAAATCCTTTGGAAATCTTCCTTTCTGATGTCTTCTGGGTATGCTCCTTGGTATTATTGGAGTTCTTGTGACAAATCTTTGCACATGAAACATGATAGTATTGCTTTTACAATTTGCTAATCGTCCTAATCTCATTCTGCCTTGACTCTGCCAGGTAAGGCTGGCAAATAATGCATATTCTTTGGATAACCGAAGCTTATACGAGTATGAGACTCATTTTACTGTTATGGTATGTTCTAGTAACTGAGCTCTTAATTTTTGTAATTAGAGGAAGTGCAATTTTCTTTTTTTTTTTTCTTTTTTTTTTTGGCAACAAGCACTCGAGGACCCTAGACCTGACACTGCATCCCACTCCTGGCCCTAATAGCTAGGTCATGGGCATGCTGGACCTCCTTCCTACTTTAAGCAATTTACAAGACTGGAATTTTTCATACAAATCCTTAATGTCTAGGAGTATACTGTAAATATCTAACAACTTTGACTGATTGGTAATAGATGAGTTGAGCAGAGTCTGACATGACCTGTATTTTCTCGATCCCCATCTTTCTTGCTTCCTGACTCGAGGAAGTACAAATTTTAATCAGAGATATTTACTTCCCTTCCCCCCCCGCCATCCCCCCGTTCTCATGCAGTGAAACTTTGCTTCAGTTTGTTTATTTTGCACCTGGAAAAGACTAAATTGTTGTGTCATCATTTCAGAACTATCGTGGGATATTGAATCACATGCAAACACAAGAGTTTGTGAGAGAGTTTGAGCAGGAGCACCAAGGTAATTTGTCCTAGCCAAATCAAATATCTACCTTGCCTCGCCTGTGACTGAGGTCTCATAATATAGTAGTATATCCTGCAATTGAGTGAACATAATTTTAATCATCACAGTGAAATGGTCTGAAGTCCATCAAACAGTTAGAAATATGATCCGATCTGTCTTCGAGGCAGCAGCCGATGTACATCCAGAGATGCACAGTCCAAAATCCAGGGCAATCTATGGTGTAGATGTCATGCTTGATGCTTCTTTCTGTCCTAAGCTATTGGAGGTACGTAGAGCAGAGGTAGATGATAATATGATTGTTTTAATCAAATAGTATTGTATGAATGAGCATATTACGCTTTCTTTCCAAAATACTTCATGAATTTATTTTGACCTTCGAAAATGACATGCGTGGGGAGATCATTTCAAGGATGGTACAATAATGCAGAGTGGATAATATTGATGTTATAGGTGCTTGATTTTAGATTTGTAGTTTTCACCCTCGTATCAGCCAAATTTATTAGAACCTGGTTATTAAACATGAAAATGGAAGAGATGCTGCTGCTTTATATATATACTTCCTCTATTTTTTTTTACTTGCACCATTTTCCATTTAGGGAAATTGCATATTACTTGCACCATATCCGTTTTTGGTGATATATCCTCTCTCTCTCTCCTAGCACATGGCTCCCTTTTTTTTAACTCTTATCTCTCTCTCCCCTCTCCTAATTTCTTATGCCATCATCCTTTGGTGCAAGTAAAAAGAATGGAGATATTATATATGTATTCTTTTTGGCTGTTGTACTTCAGACTAATATCCAAATGTAGAAGATATGACATGCACAAATTTGTCACAGTTGAACTTTGATAAACACGAAAGTTTATGGCACTATGCTTTCCCACAGGTGACTTACTGTCCCGACTGCACGAGAGCATGCAACTACGATATGGAGCCGGTGCTCAGTGATGGAGCAGAAATCAAGGGTCGTGACTTCTTTAACAGTGTATTTGGCTGTCTCTTTTTGAATGAAACAACCAATGTATCCCCACTATGAATGAATAGATGTTCTGAATTGTATTTGTAGGGTGCTGAATTTTGAGCTGGTATATTTGATTGTGCTTGAAATGATGAGGATTGTAGAAGTTTTTTCAAATGGGAACATGTAATGTTTTGACTTTGGTCGTGATCTTTGGTAATTATATTGAAATGAGAACATATAATATCTTCTCAGCTGTATCCCAAGAACATACATCCATATGGAAACACATGTTTATAGTTCTGTTTTTTGTCGTCACCGTGTACAATGAGGACTGTATGCACTCCCTTCGGCCTTCCCCCATATGTGGTTGGTGACCATTTTTCTTCTATAGCATTGAAGGATATGTAGTAAAGTTTTGAATGAAACAGCTAAAACGGAAAATCGTTTATATATGAGTTATTTTTGGGATATTTTTTTGCTTAAATAGAATATAATGTTTGTAGGATATACATACATTAAATCATTAGAAAACTAAATATATATTATCAGATTGTATATAGAATACAAATGAACAACACTTAATAAATGGATAGTAATTGTATATAGCTAACAAAAAGATTATATGGAGAACAAAACAGCCAAAAATTTGTAGGTATATTGATAATTTGTGAACAAAAAATGTATGTATTATTAATAGGTACATCAACAAAAGTTGTTCCTCAAAAGTAGAATAAACCACAAATCCTGGACTAAAAAAGGAAAAATAATTACAACATGATACAAACAACAATTGTAAATCAAAGAAGTTATTAAATAAGATAAAGTTAGTAATGAAGTTCAAATCTTATTTACCTTCAATGACTAACATAGTCTCAAATATTTTTTGTAGACAACATTTGTTGTAGTGTTTTGTTGTAGTGTTAGGGCTATGATGCTCTTTATTGTAAATAAGAATTTTCAAACCCTTTTAGTTGTCACTCTTGAGATAGCTACGTATAGCTGACTATGACTGAAAACCCGTCTTGGGAGATATAAACCCACATGCGAAAGAAGTTGACCCTAACTTTTGTTTATTGTCATTGCATAAAAAAAAACCAATGGAAACTGTCTCCTTTGGAACCTAATAGGGAACTTAGTTCCATCTGAAGGGGTTAGAGTCATACGTGGTATGAACACCTTATCACCTACATTACTTCAAGATATAACGATTGCTTTAATGATCTGCATCCCTAAGTGTTTGACTATCAACCTTGTGCGATTGCATAATGCCAAAGTTTGGTCAATATTTCTCAAGAGCATGACTGGCGCTCCAAACTTCAGTCTTATCTATGATTTGGTAAGCCCGAAAACTTAATTATATCCAAGAACTCTATGTAAGTAGATTTTGTAAACTTCGAAGTTGCATTCTTCTTTAGAAATTGAATCGAAACTTAAGTAGACTCTCTCTTCCCAGTAATCCAGACAACATATGGTCACCGTCTCAACTATCTCATGAGTTGGAGCAAGAATTGCCCTTTTTTGAAAGTATTGTGGTTCCCATAAGTGATCATTTAGGTGAGGATATGTATTGTCTATTATAGAAAATGTGGGATCATTCCCATAATCTATCAAAAGATCGTATGAAATCTCTATATCAACCTTTCCATTGTTACGCCCTCCATCTTTGCCATCTACATCACTTAATATCCATTGCGAGAACCTTTTTATTTCCTCCACATCTACATTAGATGTTCTTGATAGAAGGCGCGTATTTTTTTACTCAGTTTGAGCACCCTACAATAATCCCACAAATAGGAAGAATTGATAGTCGAAAACAAGATATATTGTCTACAAATTTTTGAATAAATGGCAAAATTTGCCTAACATCAGCACCGAAAACAACGCTTTTCCCCCTAAATGGTATATGCAAATTTGAGTAATCTATGGATTATATATAATATCTTTCAGACTTTTATCGAGAGCTTCAAAGCAATACTTGTGCATCATTGGAGCTTCATCCCATATAATATGCAAATTTGAGTAATCTATAGATTGCATATAATATCTTTCAGACTTCTACCGACAGCTTCAAAGCAATACTTGTGCATCATTGGAGCTTTATCCCATATAATAAGCTTCGCTTAAAGGAGACCAACCAATTCAGATCCAGGCCGAACACTAAGACATGTCGAATTTTCAGTAATATTCAAGGGCAATGCGAATCTCGAATGATCAATTCTTCCACGTGGAAGAAGAAGTGAAGCACTGGAAGCCACTGCAAAACATTCTCTCCATTGGTCCTTAGTGCAACGCACAAAGCTCTCCAGATATAATTCTTCCCAGCTCCTCCATATCTATAGATAAAAAACACCCGACCCCTTTTTTCGTAGTTTCATGGACAAAGTTCAAAATCTCATTGTAAATATTCAACTGTTCAACTGTTCCTATCAAAGGAACCGCGCCACCTCACACTATTCACTATATATGCGCCACGTAGCTTCTTCATGATACATATTTATCTCATCTATTTACTCAGGATCACCAGTATTTTTTCGTTGTTAATATCCAACAGTCATTACCCTATCATAACCCTTAGTTATGTCATTGAATAGATATTTGATCTATCTCGATTGATTGCACCACCCGACATTAATGTGTGCTCGATATCCTTGCAACATATAAGGGTTATATATGGACAACAAACCTATTATAATTTTCAACACCGTTCTTGTCAACTGTAACACCCGGATCTTGCTTTCTATATACAGGCCTCAAACCCACTTACCAAATAATAAATTAAGTGGTTGGGCTTTCTCCAATTTACAAGTTTTTCCCCCCGAAGAGAGCATAGATAAGTAATTACCTACAAAATATAACGCTTCTAGTTCTGGATTAATTTGATAGACATCAATAGGAGGAAAATACAATCTTACAGAAAACGAATTTAATTTGTTCAATGTAACTGTGTTACAGATAATCAGATATGACATATCAGATATATAATCCCTCTGTCTTCAGTTACTTGCTACATTTGCTTTTATACTAGAATATTTGAGAGTTAAAGGAAGGAAGAGTACAAATTTCAAGGGGCCGAAATGTTGGTATTTATTACCTGTATGCCTGTCGTGGTTACCAAATAAGGATATGTTGAAAGTAGAAATAAATATTCATTTACGGAAAATATAACAAGTAATTAGAGACGGAGGAAGTAGGAAAATATATTACATTGACATAATTTCCAAATTGATATATGAGGACACTATCTCTAAGAAACTGACATTGGTCATCAACAATTAAAACAACATCTTGAAGTTTTTGAGGCGGATCCAACCTGGCAAAAAGCTTTTTGTTGGAAACGAATTTTTGCATTTGCTTTTAGAAGAGATAATGTATTACAAACAAGTAAATCAGACCTAGTGAATACTCTTGGATGTCTGTGTGTATTGCACCAAAGAAAGAGAACAATGTACCGATGAGGGAAACCCAAGGACAATTTCACCAACTGTCTACTAATATGAGTGACGATAGTTCAATGGATATGGATCAACAACTTGAACTTACCAGCATAAAGGAGGGTGTTAGTGTTCTCGGAGAACATGATAATCAAGGAATAACAATGGATGTTGATGTCACACTTTCCTACAGTGGCCTGGTACACAATTTGGAAGCAACTACCCCCTTTATTTTCTCAACAAAATCAAGCATTCGTATGACTACTGCAATTCGGGTTCCAACTGCATATCGAGCTACTCCATCCATGTTGCGAAAGAAAGGAAAATACCTTAAGTCTATTTCCTTCCTTAAGGTAGGTATCGGTGACAAAAGGACATAGTCACTCGTTTCTTCTACTTTAAAGAGCTCGTTTTAGTTATTTACTTTCAGCTTCTATCATGTAGACTCTGTTGTTTATTCCCATATTGTCAAAAAAAAAAAACCAGACCTAAAAAATGGTATAGTACGCAGAAGAACTTCCTAGTAAATATGGTCAAACTTGGGAGGCAGATTATTTGTACTTCTTTTTATATACAACTAATTAAATAAATATATTATTCAAAGCATTTTTGCACCAAAAAGAAATTAAAAGAAAATAAAAGCATTGAATATTTAATACTTGATATTCACAAGTTGTACACAGTACATTATTCAGCAGAAAAACTTCAAGTAAAAAATGTACTACTGTCTCCATGATTAATATTATATAACTATTGTAGTTCTAATAGCTCCTCTGTCTCCATAATTCTATAGCTAAAAAACAAATATAGTAATCGTAGAGTTTCTTTCTTTGGGTTTTTTTTGGCATTTGTGGTTTATTCCGATATTTCTATATTGCTATGACGGCTATTAGCTGAGAATAACGTAATTAGGTTTTTTATGGAACTTTTAGAGTTTTAATATCGTACAAAAGGGGAATTATTAGAGTTATTATTTTGTCAAACCAATTCAAGCTAGCCAATGTATAACTTCACTCAACCAGAGAAAGTTGTGAGAAGGATAGAGTTTTATCTTCTCCCGTTGTTTCTCTTCTTTGATCCTCCAAGAAAGCTAATAGTAAACAATATCCCTTAACAAGTGGAGTAGGTCATGTGGACATAACGCTCATGTTCTTAAGTATTGCTCATTTCATATTTATGTTCTATATTTTGTTGTTTACATTAATTAGAAACCAAATAAGTCAACTCCAGCGCAAAAAAAATAAAATTAAACTTGAAAAATAAAAAACTCAATAAACATACATAGGGAATTAGTTAAAGAGCTAAAGTAGCCAATAATTAACGGACATTGCTACACCTACCCATCAGGTAGACAACCCACTACTAATAGAGTATTAAAAAATATTAAGTATGTTGAATTGAATTTCATTACCACAACTCTCAATAAGTCTTTATTATTGGCGGGTTGTCTACCTGGTGGGTAGACAAGTTTTTTCCATAATTAACTCATGCAACTCGAAGCCTATTGAAAGTCCCAAAACACCTTTACAAATCCAACAAAAAATATAACAATTGTAAAGTCTCACACGACAAAGCAATTGACATGGCTATTCAACGTATATAAGCTCTAGTTTTATTTAGCATTAGACGAGTAACACTAGTAGAATAATTGCTTATTGATGCGGTCATTAAATGGCCTATTGCGGCGGTTTTGACCGCGCAACAATTAAGGGCGCAACAATAGGTAATTAACCTATTGTTGTGGTTCCTACCCAAAATCGCAGCAACAAGTTCTTTTTTTTAATAAAAAAATGAAGCACATTGCTGCGGTTTTGGGCCAAACCGCAACAATAGGTGTACGTAAAACTTTAAATTTTTTTTTTTTTGTTTTTTTTGTTTTCTGGTGAATTTAAGTGATCTGAAATCAATAAAAAGAATGAAAAGAAGGGTGGCTATGACTACGGAAGTAATTAAACAATATAAAATCAACTTTATTTATTCAATAATAATGATATATTACAAGAGCCAAATTACAAAAAATATATATAAAAAACAGAACTAATAATGAAAAATGAAAAATAAACGAAACAAAAACTAATCAACAAAATAGAACCGGGTTCACAAAGAACCCTAACATTAGATCTTCACAAAGGAAAAACAAATTAAAGAAAAAATAAATAAAGTAGGTGCGAAGGAGATTAGCGACAACGATCTCGATAAAACGAGTAGGTGCGAAGGAGACTAGCAGCAACAGCGGACTTGGTGCAAGGCGGCGTCAGTCTTGGTGCAGAATGCGGCGACGGACTTGGTGCAGATGGCGGCGAGGAAGGTGACATCGACGACCTCCCCGATTTCTCGCGTCGTCGCTGATTCCGAGGAGAGAGAAGAAGGTGCATGTCCGAGAGGAGTGAGAAAATTGAGGACAAGAGTGCTATTCTCCGGTGGTCGAGCGACGAGCGCGAGTTATTATCCGTTGAAACTCGCCGGTGGAAGGAGTGAGAGAGAGGATGAGGGAAGAGAGAGAAAGAAGGAGGGGGAGAACGAGTGAGAGAGGTTGAGATCTGCAAAAGATTATTTAAAAAAAAAAACGAAGAGGGAGTTCGAAGGAGTGAGGATAGAGAACGAAGGAGTGATATCTGCCATGAGAGAGGGAGTGAGGGAGAAGAGAGAGTCAGAGAGGGAGAAATGAGTGAGGCGCCGACTTGTGAATTAGATGTAGGGTTTTCTTATCCTATTGGGATTTTTTAATTTTGGGCTTTTTTAGATCTGATCTATTGCTGCGGTTTCTGGCAAGAATAATATTATTTTAATCTATTGCTGCTGTTCTTGCCAGAAACCGCATCAATAGGTCTGGTCAAATAGTCAACTTTTTTTCAAAAAAATTCCCGTTGAAACCATATTGCTGCAGTTTTTGGTCGAAACCGCAGCAATATCTTTATTTTATATTTTACCTTTTCTTTTCACGTCATTTATTGCTGCGTATGGGTAAAACCGCAACAATACCTCCGCAGCAATAATCAATTATTCTACTAGTGTAAGTTTTATTTTCAATTTTTTTGGTGTAGAAAAAGCCACAAGGCCTGTAGACAGAGTCTCAAGGGCGAATGATGTAGATGAGATTTGTTCCTGAGATTTGGGTACCACCTCCATTGAATTTATCCAATTAAGTTAGCTGACATCTACATATTAGAAGCAAAGTTGTTAAAATCGAGATTCTAGTTTGAATCGGAAATGACCTTTAGAATCGAATCGTAAAATAGAATCGTAGAATCGTAAGATTCTACAAACACGTATAATCAAGATATTGCACACAATTTTCATTGTATATGCTAAAATTATAAGTTAAAAGACCTAAAAATTGGAGAAAATAGTTGTTTACCCACTATATTGGCAATAACTAACAATATATATCTATTATTTGCTTTGTTAGCATGATTTAAATTTGCGAGGTTTTCGCTAGTCAACAGAAATGTGTAGAATCGTCTAGAATCGTGAATCGAATCGTCTACCATATTTTGAATCGTACAATCGTAAGATTTTAAGATTTGAATCGCGATTTTAATAACTTTGATTAGAAGAGTAGGTAAACGAGGCGGCAAAGCAATTGCCAACTTATGTATGTATGAAGTAATGCCATGTCATGGCTAATGTGAAGGGTCCAACCTCGGAGGGAGTTTTACGAAGAACAACAATAGTATAGACTACAGAAGGATCATATTAATTATGTTTCTTTTAGTGGTTGTTTGGTATATGGGAAGTTTCATTTCCTAGGAAGTTATTTCCCTTATGTAATTCCTAGGAAATTGACTAATGTGTTTGGTTGACATTAATGAACTTGTATTTCCTATGAATTGATGTGGAATTTTGAATGACCATGGGGGGTGCTTGACAGGCTAAAGTTGTATCACCTAATAAAAAATAACCTAAGGTCCACTAACTAGTAGTCAGGGAAGTCAGGATCGAAATCCACAGGGAGATAACTATACTATTGTATCTAAACTCTAATATTATACTAACTAAATCAGATGAAAAGAGTTGTTTTACTGAACTAAGCAAATAACAGAATTATATATGAGGGAATGAATCAATTAATAGAGAACTAGGATTATGGATCACTAAGCATACAATTCGGGAAATCAGGGACGAATAACAACTACCTAATAAGTCAATTTATCTAGGGCACATGTAATTTCTCTCGAACATTACCTCCCTCAAAGATCACCTAGCTGCTCTCGCATGGTCAAGGATCACTCTGCCTAATGATTGAAAGCCTATACGGTATCTCTCCTCTCGAAGCATATTCAGTATTGCGATAGGAGAAATACAAATCAGGCCTAATTTATAAATCTAGCATGAACGATTCAACCACAGGAAACAATTGAAATAGAAGGCAATTAGACTAATATATCAATCCTTCATTGCATACATAGATCCCGACAACCCTAGAAATAAGACTACTCACTCATGTTTATGAAAACAATAACAAAATCAATATAAAATTCATACTTGGAACGATTGCAAATAACTAAGAAATGAATCTAATCAATAATAGAGAAAGCAATAAAGAAGATTACCAAATTGAAGAATTATATTGAACTTGCGAATAATCCAATGATTTGATCTTGAATCCAAAGAGAAAAGCAATTAACTAAGGTATGTGAATTACTCTAGAGAAAAACTATGAAAACAAAGGCTAACAAAAGGTAAAACAAAAGATGTTTAAGTAAAAATTTGATTTTCGTATTTATACTAAACCTAAAACATACAGGAAAAGTAATATGAAAATAGCTCGAGAAAATATTAAAATAAGTTACACGGGGTTGCCGTCCGATGGGATCGGGCCAACCCGCCCGACAAGATCGGGCTCACGCAACTTGCCGCAATTTTCCCAGCAATTTTCATTTCCCCCATTTTCCCCACTTCTTGTCAACCAAACAACTACACACTTCAGAAAATCATGGGAATTTTTATTGCCTACATAATTCCTATATACCAAACAACCACTTAGTATTTTCACTTTAATTTCTTGATTAAAATTCCAAAATTTGACATTGCATTGTCAATTATGCAATGTCAAAATATGATCATAAGGATCTTAATAGATTTATATCAATGTGCAATTTTAAAATAGTATATTTAAATAATATATTCTAATATGTAATCTTAAAGATGTTACATGTCATAAAAATGCATGAGAAATTGTGATAAGACAGTGTAACAATTCAAACCAATTATAGAGTTAATATGTATTACCTCTGCACTGTTTAATTAAACTAGCAGCTTTGAATTTCACTTCTGCCAACGTAGAACTTTTCAACGCTAAGAGTCTACATAATTGAATTTCACAATATAGTTAGTGAAGTAACTAAATGTAAACTATTTGTTATTCCTAACCATATGTAATCTCCAGATGATTTTATATATAATCACAACAAAAACAAATATTTAGCTATAGTGGAAAGTAGTTGATGTTTTGATGTTACTAGTCATATATAATATATGCTTACAATCAATGGTTGCGTTATTTATTTATTTCCTACAATTATTTTATTCAAATAAAATAAAAATAAACCTAGCTATAATATCTATTTAAAAAATGAAGTATATTATTTATATATAAAAAAATTAGGTTGTTTATTGACATGGGCCACAAGTCTTGTGATATATTTAAATACGAACAAGTAGAGTTTATTAAAGTTGATATTTAAAAAATATAGGTCGAAACGAGTCTAATAAGGTCTTACATGCCTATGTAATTCCTTATGTATAAATCACAAATGCTTATCAAACTGAGATATGTTAATAGTGCAACATTAAAACTATGTGTAGATTAAAAATAAATTGAGGAAGTACATAACCAAGTTCTTGGTGGCTTTATAGTGAATTCTCCATTATGAAAAATCTGTTTCCTTTCCTTCTTAATTTCAATATATTAATTAATTTTGTTAACGTGATTTAGCACATATCTGTTCTCTCATATTGGAATTTGGCATTTTTTTGGGTGTAAATGAGCTATGAACCGCAGTGATGTAGATGAGATTTGATCTCGGGTCTTGAAATTTAACAATGTCATGTTATAGATATATTATACTTCTTCAGTTTTTTTTATATGCAACATCTGCCTTTTAGGTGAGTAGGTTAAAATAAGCAAATGGTGCATCTAAAAATGCCAAAGGTAGTATATCTTGAGTTTTACCATCAATCCAAAATAAAAATCATTGTAACTAGTTCCCTTAAAAAAGCTCCATGTAATTCAAGGAACATGATTTATTAAAATGTTTCAAATGTATTGGACTTTGAATACCATGCTTCACATTAAAAAATAAAATTGATGCGATATATGTGAAATAAATTGAAGAATGTAACACATTGATATTAAGCTGTGCCGAACGCTCTCTTCAATCGCATTACTTCATCATGACTTAAGAGTGTGATTTGTTTGGCTCTCCGAGCGTGCAAGTCGCCAAGAAACAAGGAGGGAGTAGTAAGTTGAAAGCCCGGGTCCGCCCCATTCAAACTAACAAATGCAAGAGCGAAGTTCTACCAACATTAAGCCGGAAGTGAAGCATGGCTTGTGGGAAGATCATGACATCACCAACCTCTAACTTTTTATAATATGCTCTATTGTTTGTATCAATAAAACCTGCGATGATTGTACCGCGTATGACGATAATAACTTCAGATGTACGGTGGGAGTGTAGCGGGATAACTCCTCCTACGCCAAACTCTAACCTTCCCATAGAGATGCCCAAGCCATTTAATGCTGGGTAGGCATCAATAGATGCTAGAGTCACATTATTTCTAAAAATGTTTGTGGTAGCTTTTTCACCACGAAAACCAGTGTAAACAAAGTCATCCGTTGTAACTGTAGCAGGATTCTTGCAAGGATAGCCTTGTGGTCCCCTAGGCAAACTAAGATCACCAACACAAAAGTCGAGTTCAATGGCCTGAGAGAGAAGGGCTAAGATGGAGAAAGTGAAGAAAACAACAAGCTTGTTCATCTTGCAAGCTAGAAATTGGTGGTGAGGATGGTGGATATAGGAATTAGGAGTTATTCGGTTTTTGAGTCGGTTATTTAGCTTCTATGATATATTCCTTAGACCCAATTAGCACCCTTTATATAGAATTTTATGTGCATGCAAGTTGTCTACGTGACAACTCGCTTTCAAGAAAGTTATTGACTTGTTCATATTGACATGCGGTTTTTATGATACCAAGTAAACTTGGATAGAGAATTGAATGGCCCGGTTTTTTTTTTTGTGCGGGCTCTGAACAAGCCAAAAAATACGTTTTAGTCTAATTTTTTGGCCCGAAAAAACCCGCTCGGCCCGGCCTGAAATAACGGGCTTTGGGCACAATTTTTTGGCCCGGATTTGGGCCCGGCCCGGTCAATGGGCAATTTTTTCGGGCTCGGCCCGGCCTGAACCCGGCCCATGATCACCTCTAACTCCTCCATTCCCTTCTTATAGTAGAAGTTAAATATGCAATTCATATTATATAGAAGTTTAATATGCAATTCATATTATACATACAATTATAGAAAGTTGTCAATTTATACTAAAACTATGTATGTATTAAAAAATTATTAAATTTAGGGATTCAAATTCATGGGAAATAGAAAATTCTATACTTGTATGTTTTACAAAATATAAGAAGTTCCACTTTTTAGGAATATTCTAGCAATTTACACTTACCACATTCCACCAAACGACCAATTATTGGAGCACATTTTTATCTGAATTTTTTTTCCCTTATATATCAATGGTAGAATACCGTCAAAGTTGGCGAAATTTGGCTCCAAAAAATAAAATAGAGCCAAAGATTAGCGACGGAGAGATTATATACATTATGAATCTAATTGTTCATATAACCGTACCCCCATTTCCAAATTTCTAGATCCGCCACTGGCTATGCGTCGCTCCATTATAAGTGTTGATATTGCGCCACATCATATCATGCATGGATTTTTTCTTAGGATATGATTAAGATGCTTTAAATAGGCCTCAAGTTAACCCTTAACCACTTACTTCAATTTTTTATAATCTTAGCACCATGCTAGAATCACTTACTAAATATTAGGGGTCATTTGATTTATGAAAAGGAAAGGGAAAGGGAAAGGGTTTAAAAAAGGGACAAGAAGAATGGAAAGTTAAACCCTTTTATTAAAAGTTTTATTTGGTTAGAGTATACATCTTTCTCCTCTCATTGCTCCACCATATATAATCTCCCTCTATCTCAATAACCGCCGCCACTACCTCGCCGCCACCTTCCCCCCTTCTATCGCTGCTGCCGCCTCTCGTTGCATCCCTTCTCTCTTTTCCTTCTCCACCAAGATATAAGCTCAAATTTGAGGTGTTAAGGTCGAATTCTACCATAATAACTTCAGGTGTACGATGGGAATGTAGCGGGATAACTCCTCCTACACCAAACTCTAACCTTCCCATGAAGATGTCCAAGCCATTTGATGTTGGGTATGCATTAGCAAATGCTAAAGTCACACTGTTTTTAAAAATATTTGTGGTAGCTTTTTTACCACGAAACAAGTGTAAACAACAACATTGTCTCGTTGGTTAGCCAAGGCGGTCATGGCTTGAAAGAGTATGGTTTCTTGCGGTGTTACTCGATTACTCTTTATTCACTTATACCGAAGGTTTTATTCATCTTAATATGCTTGGTGTATGTGGATGATCTTGTTATTTCGGGAATATTCCGCTTGCGATTCATGCTTTTAAAGCATATCTCAGGTGATTGTTTTAAGATGAAGGATCTTGGTTCTTTGAAATATTTTCTTGGCATCGAAGTAGCAAGAAGTTCCTCGGAGATCTTTCTCTGTCAGTGCAAATACACTCTTGATATCATTTTCGAAGCCGGGATGTTAGGTGCTAAACCAAGTGGGTTTCCTGTTGAATAGAACCACAAGCTAGGCCGCGCTACTGGTGCTTTGTTGGGTGATCCTGAGTCTTATCGTCATCTTGTTGGCCGACTTATCTACTTGGTTGTTACTCGGCTTGACCTTGCTTACTCTGTTCACATATTATCTCAGTTTATGCAGTTACCTCGCATTGAGAATTGGGAGGTCGCTTTGCGTGTCGTTTGTTACTTTAAGGGTACCCCCGGTCGTGGTATCTTATTACGGGCCGATAGTGAGTTATCCTTAACCTGGCCGGTGTGATTCCGATTAAGCGGTGTCCTATTACTCGTCGCTCTTTGGCCGGGCTGGTTGGTTTTCTTAGGGGCGCTCTCCCATTTCGTGGAAGACCAAGAAGCAGCAAACGGTTTCTCGTTCTTATACATCTTTGAAGCGTAATATCGTTCTATGGCTACGATCACTTGTGAGCTCAAATGGATCAAAGGTTTGTTGTTGAGTTTGGGGGTTCATCGCCCTAAAGCTATTCCTTTATTTTGTGATAGTTAGTCAGCATTGCATATGACTAAAACCATGTCTTTCATGAATGCACGAAGCACATTGAAGTTGAATGTCACTTTGTGTGTGATGCCATCACAGAGGGTCTTATAGCTCCTCCCTATGTTTCTACATCGGCTCAGTTAGCGAATAAAGCTCTTGGCAATAAGAAGTTTGATTTTCTTCTCTCCAAGTTTGATATTTTCGAATGTCATGCGCCAAATTGAGGGGAGGGTGTTAGGCTATATATCTTTGTGAATATTGTATTAGGATTGTTTCCTAAAGTATGCTTTCCTATACTAGAGTTTGCCATAAACTCTAAACACTATTGTAATATGTATTTGAGCCTCTCAATGATAACAGGGTTAATCTTTGTCCTTTACTCAACATTTACATATAGCGAGTGTTTGAATGATACAGTGAGAATATGCATAATATAGTGAGTGTCTGAATGATATAGTGGATTGTTCAGAAATTATGTAGTTTATGGATGATATAGTGGGTTTCTAAATGATATAGTGGGATCTGATTGATATAGTGGATTGTTTAGAAATGATGTAGTTTATGCATGATATAGTATATATGTTTCTGAATAATATAGTGAGTTTTTGCATGATATAGTGGGTTTCTGAATGATATAGTGGATTGTTCAGAAATGATACGTGCTTTTGGCCTGGTGCACACTAATATTAACGTGAACCGAATCCACGAAAGTTAGATTGTACTACCTGTATGCCGGTCATGGTTACGAAATAAGAATATGTTCGAATAGAAAGAGATATCTATTTATGATAAATAATATAACAAGTAAATAGAAACGGAAGGAGTAGGAAAATATATCACACTGTCATAATTTCCAAATTGATATATGAGGACACTTTCTCTAAGAAATTGACATTGGTCATCAACAATTAAAACAGCATATTGAAGTTTTTGAGGCAGATCCAACTCGGCAAAGAGCTTTTCGTTAGAAATGAATTTTTCTGCTTTTTGCTTTAAGAAGAGATAATGTATCAGTATTACTAATAAGTAAATAGACCTAGAAAATGGTATAGTACGTAATAAAAACTTCCTAGTATATATATATATATATATATATTTTTTTTTTGCTTTGGTAAGATGAATAACCTCTAGGGCCTAGGCTGCCCTCGCACAGGGCCCAACCCAGAAGCCCAGGCACTTGGAAGGAGGGGGAGTTGTAAGGGGAATTCTCCTCCAAGTGCCCCTCACTTGGTGGGAATCGAACCCCTGACCTTAAGGTCATGAGGTGGAATTCCTACCAAGTGAGCCAAGCTAAGCTTGGTAAAACTTCCTAGTATATATGGTCAAACTTGGGAGGTGGATTCTTTGTATTTCCGTTTATATACAACTAAAATAATAAATATATTATTCAGAGCATTTTTGCACCAAAAAAAATTAAACGAAAATAAAAGCATTGAATATTTAATACTTGATATCCACAAGTAGTGGCGGATTTACTCTTAGTTAGAGGTGTCAAAAACTGGGCCGATCCATGGGTGAGCCCTCATGCGACCCACACCCAACCTGTTCCGAGCCGAGAGTGGTCGGGTGAAAAGCCGACCCATTCCGACCCAGCGTTCACCCGTGCCCAGTTCAACCCGTGAAATTGGTAACCCAACCTGAACTGGGCCGACCCAGGTGGACCCGTGGCCAGTTGCACCCGTGAACAACGACCCTGACCCAACCTGTTTCCGACCCAAAATTAACCCGCACCCAACTTCACCCGCCAATGACCCAGTTAAACCCACCCAGTTATCACCCAACCCAGTTGTGACCCAACCCAGTTAGCACCCGACCCAGTTGTGTCCCAACCTAGTTATCACC
The DNA here is from genome assembly GCA_947648045.1 of Beta corolliflora. Lineage (NCBI taxonomy): Eukaryota > Viridiplantae > Streptophyta > Magnoliopsida > Caryophyllales > Amaranthaceae > Beta > Beta corolliflora. Next base: position 807,443 of record CANSZD010003118.1, on the reverse strand, counting down.
GACCCAGTTACCACCCGACCCAGTTACCACCCGAACCCGACCCAAAACCATTCCGACCCAATACAACCCGACCCGGTTATCACCCAACCCGGTTTACCACCCGACCCAACCGAACCCGACCCAAAACCATTCCGACCCAATACAACCCGACCCAAAACCATTCTGACCCAGTTTTCTTCCTCTCATCATAACTATGTATGAGTAGTAACTAGTAAGTTTTAATCAGCTATTAAAAAAAAAAGAGCAGTGTTATGGGAAAAAAAGTGTTACAAAATTATTCCATTGTACCGAATTATTGCCATAAAACTAAGGCATAAATATGTTGAAGTGAAGATTATATAATGTATAAATTATTGTTATATCTGTTAGTAATTTGTTTTCCAAATCCGTTTTTCCTTTAAAGAATAAGGCTATATATTATAAGCCTCATAGGCCATGCCTAAACAAAAACTTTGGCTAATTTTATAAGCCTCATAGCCCAAACAAATAGCTCCTTTGCCCCTTCATCCTCTTGTTTCTCCCAAAATGCACTTAAAGTCTTAAACTTATTAATAGTATAGTCGCAGCCTCGCAGGCTTGCAGCCATTGCCTCACATTTATACATTACGATCATTTTGAATTTGAAGGTGCATAGTTAAATTATTCTTAGATGAAGGTGCATAGTTTTTGAACCGAAAAGTATATTGAATTTGAAGGGATATTGGAGAGAATAAGACAAGTAAATTAGGAAAAATAGAAAACTCTTATATTCATATAATAGTATAATGTTTACAAAAGATAAAGTACACTTACAAATGAATAATGTACTTATGAAAATGAGTAAGTCTAAACTCTAAAGTAAAAAAATTATAAAATGACCACCAACAGCAGCAAAATCGGAAATCAACCAGCAGCAGCAGCAACAACAACAGACTACCACCAGTAGCAGCAGCAACAAACAACCACCACCAGCAGCAGCAACAACAACAGAACACCACCAGTAGCAGCATTAGAGCACCAGCAGACTACCACCAGCAACAGCAGCAACAACAGACCATCAGCAACCGAACAGCTGCAACAGCAACAGGCCAACAGAAGGTAGCAAAACCCACAAAAAAACTCCCAAAGAAAACCATATAGCAATAGCAGTTTATAAGTGTCAATTTTAAACAAGTAAATATTGCAAAGATAAGAAAATTTAATTTACTTTTGAAAAAACTCCCAAAGAAAACCATATATCAATAACAGTTTATAAGTATCAATTTTAAACAAGTAAATATTGCAAAGATAAGAAAATTTAATTTACTTTTAAAATCAATAATGGCTCTCAGGTACACAAGTTGACCTCATCATCGAGCACTCGACTCTAATTAACAACACAAACTTCACAACACAAGAAAGCCAGCAAAAGTGACACGAGCATCCACAATTCTTTGTCTTTTAAATAATACCAAACCAATTTTACCAATCAAGTGCATATCATGTCCAATAAGACAAAAGAAAAGTAGCTCCACATCGTGACACTTAGGGCAAAACATGTGTGTAAAGTAAAATGTAGCCAAAAAGAGTCGCAAATAAGTCAACAACCAATGATCTTTGCGCAAGGGACATTTATTAAGCAAAAGGATATAGAACTAAACAAAAGTCCAAACCCAACAATTCTGTTTAGGGTTTACAATTTAGGGTTTAGGGTTTAGGGTTAAACCCTCAACACTAACCCTAAACAGAAACCCTAAACACAAACCCCAGAAACACAAAACCCAGAAACACAAACCCAGAAACACAAAACGTCAAAACCCAAAAACACAAAACCCAGAAACACAAAACCCCGAAACACACGCCCAGAAACAGAAACACAAGCCCAGAAACACAAAACCCTAACACAAATTCACAAAACCAGAAACGTAAACATGATATACAAGAACAAACATGATACATGATATACAAGAACAAAGATCATGAAATACAAAAACAAATATGATACAAGAACAGTAAACCCTATACAAGAACAGTAAAAAAAGTAATATACAAATATATTGAAATTAAAAACTAATATACATTATACAAGATAATTTAGGGTTTAGGGTTTAGGGTTTAGGGTTTAGGGTTAAACCCTTAACACTAACCCTAAACAGAAACCCTAAACACAAAACCCAGAAACACAAACCCCTAAACACACAAACCCAAAAACACAAACCCCTAAACACAAACCCAGAAACACAAGCCCAGAAACACAAGCCCATAAACACAAGCCCAGAACACAAGCCCAGAAACACAAATATAACCCGAATACACAAAACCCACACACAAAACCCTAACACAAAGTCACAAACCCAGAAACGTAAACATGATATACAAGAACAAAAATGATACACATGATATACAAGAACAAATATCATGAAATACAAGAACAAATATGATAGACATAATCAAATCATGAACAAACAGTTATATACAAGAACATCAAAAAAAGTAATATACAAATATTTTAGAAATTAAAAACTAATATACATTATACAAGATAATTTAAAACTCATATACAAGATAATTTAATCATGGGTCATTAAATCAATCCCGAAAATTGAAACCCAAGAATAATAATTTTCTGGGCAGAATTACAAAACCCTAGATTTCCAACTTTGGCTAATGCATATTTAGGTTCAAATTACAAAACCCTAGATTTCCAACTTTGGCTAATGCAAAAGTGAAAACGAAGACAACACATAATCAAAAAAACTAACACATAATAAAAAAACGAACACATAATTAAAAACTAACACATAATAAAAAAACTAAATAATTCATGCATATAATTTTAGCACAAACCACAAATCCTAAAATTCTAGATCTGAAATATGACAAAAAAAACAAAAACAAAAACATGATAAAAAACGAAACACATAATAAAAAAACTAACGCATAATAAAAAAACGAACACATAATTAAAAACTAACACATAATAAAAAAACTAAATAATTCATGCATATAATTTTTAGCACAAACCACAAACCCTAAAATTCTAGATCTTAAATATGACAAAAAAACAAAAAAAAAATGATAAAAAATGAAACACATAATAAAAAAACTAACACATAATAAAAAAAAACGAACACATAATTAATAACTAACACATAATAAAAAAACCAAATTAATCATGCATATAATTTTTAGCACAAACCACAAACCCGAAAATTCTAGATCTGAAATATGACAAAAAAAACAAAAAAAACATGATAGTCCAGCAGATCTGCAAATCTGGACCAGCACATATCCCACAATCACAATCAAGCAGATCTTCACCTAATTCTAAAAAAAAAGGAAATTAGAAGACTTACCTGGTTGTGACATAGTGATTTAGAAAATTAAATTTTTGCTTTTGTTTTCCCCCGATCTTCAATTTGTTACCTTTTTGTTCAAATCCACGCCTTTTTTCTTCAATTCCACGCCTTTTTTCTTCAAATCTTCACCACAAACCTCTACGTTCTTCGGAAAAATTAATAGAGAAAGTAAAAAACTCAGAATTTTATTTTTTGATCGGAAATTTTGAGACAAGGACCGATAATTTTAGGGTTTTTTTTTGGTTTTATCGAAAATTGAGAGAAGGGCTGAGAAATTAAGGGTTTTTTTTGGCTTTTGATCGAAAAATGAGAGAAGGGCGGTTGATTGTTAGGTTTTTTAGGGTTTTTTTTTATCGGAAAATGAGAGAATGAAAGGAGGAGACTAAAGAGACCGAGAAACTTCGAGAGAAACTGAGAGAATTTTAGGGTTTGCTTTGCCGTTTTGGTTTTGCAAGTGGTGAAATGAGGGGTGCATTAAAATTGGGGTTTATATAGTAGGGAATTTAGGGGTTTTTTTGAATCTAAACCGTTGGTTACAAGAATGAATGGCTCAGATTTTAGAGTGAAGATTTTAGATGTTAGAGAGTAAGTAAATAAATGAAGGGTTCAGATTTTATATTTGCTAATCAATGGTCTCAAACCATTATCCTTGCTTTATTTTTTTGACCAATGAACATCAAGACTTACCAAGCACATGGATTTCAAAATATCAATGGTTGGATTTTATCTTTCTCAAATCAATGGTTAAGACTTAAGGTTAAGTATTGTATTTTCTAATTTCTAAAGTAATAATTCTAGACAACTAATTTACTAATCTAGACTTATAGTATTAGTTTGTTTAGTTATTAGTAATTTAGTAATCTAAACTATTACTAATATTATAAATTAATAAAAATTATAAACTTTAGAAGTTTAATTAGTATTTTTTATTTTAATTTTAAACAAGTTGATTCATGTAAAGTCACTATATATTGCTTACACAAACATGAACTATATAATACTTGGTATGTTTGTAAAGTGGAAAAGTGACCTTGCTAACGATTCTCTTAAGAGTAATGAGTTCCGTTAAGAAGACTACGTTGTTATGTTATTAATTAATTAAGTTGGATATAAGTTTGTAAATTACTTTAAAAAGGTCTTACTTACATTAGTGGGTGATATGTAGATTAGAAATAAGTTAGCTATATGTAATCATAATATACTTCTTGCTTTCAAGACAAACAATAATTAATGGAATGACGATTTTTGTTAATGGTGATTTAGATTTTAGAAAAGAAACATATTTAGAGTAGACTAAGAATCATAGTTTTAGGTTGGTAGTTGTCAAGGTCCATATTCTATGTGAATTAAATAGGTAATTGTATGATAATTCTCGTGTTACAACTAGAATGGTTTTCTATAATGGGTTTAGTATAATTCTATCAAGATGATTAGTTAAATGAAAGTTTGCAATGAGGTAATTAATTTCAAAAAAGATAATATAATCTGAATGTAAAGATGATTATGAATGACGTCAAACTGTTATGAATTATCGTAATACCGATACGACGATGTCGATACGTATAGCAACTCAAAGATATGGATAATCAAATAGACTCGAGACTCCTAAGTCCTATGTTACTATCTTAGAATATTTTAAGATCCACAACTGAAACATCAACGATGAAAGTCGATCAATCTAATGATGCTTCGATTATTGTTAACTGTGTAATAACATCGATGATCGAGCCCTATCTTTTATAAAGAACCCCGTAACACGAAAGATGAAAGACATTAATCTTTTGATGGTTTTGATTAATGTCAAAGACAATCAATCTTATGATCATTTGATCTATGTGAACCTTAACTTAACGAAAGTCGATCAACAACCGTTTAACATGGACCGTTTAACAAGATCGCCTCCTATGTTACTATCTTTTAAGATCAACAACCGAAACATCAACGATCTTGATCCTCCACTGATATGATTGGTATTAACTATGATCTACTTTCATAGTTTCATTGTTTCATCCACTATTGATATGATTATGTATCATCTTGATCACAGTTATCATCTTCATATTCGATTAACGTTGATCATTGTTACTTATTCTGTTGTTCCATGAACGATGAAAGTCGAACAATCTTGACCACGATTATAATTACGATGCTTTCATTAATGTCAACCTAATTCTGTAATTTTAACTCTTTTTGTTGCTATGTAGTGACTCGGTGAGACTTGAGAGTGACTAAGTCACTAACTAACTAAATGTTTAAGTTTAATAGTTTATTGATTTTAATCAATAATCGGTATGGACTTATGCCTTAGCCCTTATGGTTGTTACTTGAATACTTATGCAATCATGAATAAGAATAACCCGATGACCAATAGCCAATAATATAACTATATAAATTATAAGTCTTAATTTAGTAACTTTTTAATTAAATTAGTAATATAAGTCTCAATGTATATTATCACAAAATTCACAATGACTCAATCACAATTTACAATATCAGTATATGATCACATGTTAATTGTTATAACTTTCGTCTTCGTAACTTAATATATACTATATAATTCCGACCCAAGTCATTCCGAGAACCGATTTCTTCCGACCCAAGTCGATGCCGCCGGTTTGAGGCTTGAGGCTTCCTATCCAGAGCCGATTTATCCCCAAGTCATTCCGAAAGCCGATTTATTCCGAACCAAGTCATTCCGAAAGCCGATTTATTCCGACGCAAGTCATTCCGAAAGCCGATTTATTCCGACCAAGTCATTCCGATATCGATTTCTTCCGACCCAATTCATTCCGAAAGCCGATTTATTTCGACCCAAGTCATTCCGAAAGCCGATTTCTTCCGACCCAATTCATTCCGAAAGCCGATTTCTTTCGACCCAAGTTATTCCGAAAGCCGATTTATTCCGACCCAAGTTATTCGAAAGTCGATTTGGGCCGACTTCACCTTATTCCATTCCGACCCAAATTCACCCAACCTGCATACTGGCCGACCCTGGTCCCAACGACCCAGCCGAGAGCCCTCTCACCCGGTTGAACCCGACCCAAGTCCACCCGACCCACCCAATTCCGACCCATGGCACACTCTCACCCAGATTATTCCGACCCAAATCATTCCGACCCAGGTTGGGTCAACCCAAGCCCAGCCAATGACCCAGATTGACACCACTACTCTTAGTCATGGTGGGTCACGTGACCCACCATGACCCCATAATTTATTTTTTTTTGAAATTTTTTAGGTTTAGGAACGCGCCGCTATTCCCTACTATTCTCTTCACTCTTCTTCTTCCCCGTCATCCTCTAACTTCTTCTCTCATCCTCTAACTTCTCTACTCGGACTCGGTCACGGACTCACGATGTTTGGCACTTTGGCTGGCGCCTGAAACCACTCCTTCCTTCCCTACTGTTTGGTGCTCTGCCGCCGCTACTCATGAGTCGTGAAACTTGTCACGGTGTTTGGAGCTCTGCCGACTGCCGCCTCGTTGTTTGGAGCTCGTCGACTGCCGCCTCTACTCGTGAGTCGTGAAACTTATATTATTGTTGTTAATTTATTGTTGTTAATTTATTATTGTTATATTATTGACTTATTGTTGTTAATTTATTGTTGTTATATTTATTGTTGTTAATTTAATATAACTGCATTAAGTGGCTAATTGGTGATTGATGACTATGAGCATTGGATTAGCTTTGAAGGTTTGATTGATTGTATTCAGGTAATGCACTAAAACCTTTGTTTTAGGATTTTTAGAATTAGACCTATCATGTAAAGTTTTGGGAGAGGCCATGAATGAGCCTTTAGTTTTATGTGTTTTATGTGCTGTGGAATTAGTTGGAGATGGATAACATTTCCCTCTAGTGTGAAATTATTTGGTATATATGCATAATGTATTGATATGAGATTAAATTTGAATAGATTAAGTGAATTTGATTGATATGAAAACTCGTCGAGAACAATTGTAACAATTTTTAGGTACTATTTTATTGTAATAACTACTATAAGTCATGAAATTATTTTATTTGAAGTAGTTTTTTAAAAAATTTCATGGATTGGACAATTACATGGTCGTAGTCGGTAGTGACCCACCATTCATAAAAACCCCGGATCCGCTAGTATCCACAAGTTGTACACTAACATTATTCAAATGAAAAACTTGACGAAAAGTAAAAAATGTACTACTGTCTCTATTATTAATACTTATACGACTATTGTAGTTCTAATAGCTCCTGTCCATAATTCTATAGCTAAAAAACAAATCGAGCCCGCTAACGGGCGCCTCGGGAGTTAGTTAAGAATTATAATTTTTTATATTACTTAATTAATTATTACTAACGGGCGCCCGAGGCTTTAGATAAGAAAAATAATTTGGTATATAAATAGATTTCAAATTATTATTAACCAACCATTAGTCTCTTTTCTTATATACACTTATACCTATGTCATGGTTATTCCTCATGCAATTACCCTTCTAAGAAATCCTTTCTATAAACTTCACCACAAAAACTACACAACTCTAATAATAACTATAGTCACACTTTTTTTAATTGAATAACTCAATTATGACATGCATATTATTCATGAATAACCCATTTTACACCATGTACATTAATAAATCATGAATAAATCATGAAGTGGAAAGGCGTGGTTCAGGGCCATGAGTTGTGCCTGCCATAGTGCCATATGCCATGTATACTATACCTATATATACAAAATTCTACACATCAGTACTTTGTGATTTTCATTATGGAGTGATCTAGCCGCCAAATTAAACAAGCGCTATATCTAATTTAGTGCGCAATTCATCCAGGAGTAGTCAATGACAAAAATTAGAGGTGGAATTACCCTTCATTGAATTTATGCGCCAAAAATTAATAGGTAATTCTTTAATCGACGAGCACTTGCCGAATCTATAAGCTTTAGTAAGTAGAGATATGGTTGTAAACTCAATCATGGCACAAAGATAATTACCATGTAGATATGTAAAGAATATGACTCACAGTTTACGCAGTCGAATATGAGAATTTGTGAGATTCACTTCACTATGGTATGCTTAAGATGAATGTTCATTAATGGAGGAATACAGTTCTAAACTTGTGCCTACGGTTGCCGCCAATATAGTTGCCGCCATCCAATGAAGGAACAAACGCTATTTCTTTTTGATTCTAAACCTATTCATTTTTTTATTTTCTAGTAAAAGGTATTTTATCTTAAAAAGTTATATTTTATCTTTAAAAGTTATTTATTTATTAGGACTAGAATTAATATTAGAAAGATATATTAGTATTATCTAACGCCCCGGGGGTGCCCGTTAGCATTTGCCAAAACCAATATAGAGTTTATTAGTAAACTAGTTTTTCACCCGTGCAAAAATGCACGGGGGGTTTTATGTAGATATGATTAAGACCCGTGTATAATGCAGGGGAATTGATTGTTTATTAAGTAGTTGTTTTTATTCCAACTTTATTGATTCCATAATTATTAGAATCCATGCGTTTAAAGTACAGAAAATATAAAATGTAAAATTATACTATATCATTATAAATACAAATCCCTTGTTACAACATTTTAAAGTTTAAAAATCTTACAATCGTGATATATAAATTTACAAATACGTAAACAAAACAAAAAAAAACATCAAAATGCATGAGAATTTTTTGTTTTATAACTTTAAGATTTTAGGATGTTTCTCCTAAAATCATGGTTCGATCATTAGCTCATGATTTAAAGTATTTATAATCATATCGTATATTAAGAATATATTTTCAAACTGACTTATGACCCGTGCGTTCAGTGACTCATATAGTTAATGTCATGGTAAAACATGTGACCAACTTTAAAATAAATAAATAAAGTTGACTGAAGAAGATTTCACTCTGCCCATTGCTTCATTTAGAGTCTCATATAAAATCACAATCCGCACCACTACTTGCACTCAATTATGAACTACTTTGCTGCCCCTTATCGCAGTCCCGTTCAATCCCTCTCTCTTGTTGTCTTGCACCACCGCTACACTGCACCAGACCACCCACTGGCCACCACCCACCAGGCCACCACTATTTGTACCGGGAATTATGACAGACGTTATCTATAATATAATTTTGGGGTATTGTACAATTTAAGAGAATGATTGCACAAAAATGAGAATTCAATGATCTGTCATAAAAGTCTCATCATATTATTTTCGTTATATTTACTTGTTTTGTAATCTTGTAAATTGAAAATTAATGTAAATTAATTTTTACTACGTCCTTTTCTTTAGAGCAATCCTAACACAATTCATTTTCTTTTGTCTCATAATAATACTAATTACACATGACTTTATGGTGTGAAGGAATATGATCCTTTTATTCAAAGCATTTTTTGACTTTTCATCGTGTTTTTCATCATCTTGCATTATATGAATTTTCATTTTGTATTCATTATATTCTCTAGTTATTGAATATTTTATTGTGGAAAATGATAAAACAACTTCTTACCACTACTAAAAAGTTAAGGTCTCACACACTCTCTCATTCTAATAAATATGTCTCGCTATCTTCTATCATATCTATTAATTAATTAAATTAGAGTATACCCCACTATAACCTATCGCCTACCTTTAGGACAAATGGAGTATTATAGATATTACTTAATCCCAATATAAATATCATGATCTATATGTTACTTATATTTAAATAAATTTAGCACGTCAAGTTTAGATCTGCTACTGTTTAAACATATATAATATGATTAATAGGATTTATAAATGCTTCAATAAAATAATTAACCGATTTCTATACATTTGATTTTTTTTTTTGATGGAATAAACCTGGTTATCTTGGTAATATATTAGTTCTAGGTGATTATGCCCATTAATGATGAAATTTATCTTGATTATGCTATAATCCTAACATATATTCATTAAAATCTAAAGAGATACCTAATTTACTTTCTTCTTTAATCTACCATAATTGCGAAAAGGAAATATTCTAAACACCTGCTAACTTTATTTAACCTAATAGTTGCCTTTTTTCTTCCCATTGAGATCTAAATACTTTCCTAACTTCTAGACCCGTGCAAATTACATGGGATATCTATTTTTCATATTCGATTATCTGTTTCACCCAATTTTCTAAGACGGATGAAAACCTATAATATATAGATGAAAAGTTAGTGATTGATGGAGCTGATGTCACATTGGATTAGATTTGGGTGGTCCTACGTCCAAATCATCACCCATTCATCCATCCGCTTAATATATTTTATATCTTTTTAATTGCCAAATAGTAATAAAAATTATGAAATAGAGGCAAAAAAAATGAACATACTCCCTCGTGTAATAATGAACATACCTAGGTTAAAAATAGAAAGTACATATGCATTATGGAAGCGTGAAAGCTCATATGCATAAGCACAAATGCATTATATATATAAAAAAGTGAAAACATAAGCACATATGCATTATAGAAATGTAAAAGCTCATGAGCTACTCCCCTTCAATTGGAAATAATGAAAATATCCAAGTTCTCTTATCTTCTTCACAGGGGGAAATAAAAAAAATAACATAATTTAATTTATACATTCAATCTTCATACTTCGAACGATATATGAGTACTGATCAAATGTTTTACTTACTATCAATAAGTGTTATTGGTTTGTGATGCAAAAGGGTTCTTATAAAAATGATAATTAGTTTTGTTAAATACTATTTCTTCATGTTCACTGCTGGAAATAGGTTGAAAGTTAAAAGCAAATACTATTTTAATGGTTTTAAAATTGAGCAATGTGTTGTCACTAACATAATGTGTATTTGTGAGCAAAACTGGATGAAAATTTAAAGTGGGTGCCATTTTATGCTTAGGTCGAGTAGATAAATAAAAGTTGTTGTATCTTTTTTGTTATTATATTGTACAAATCCTTCAAGATTGAAGGAAATTTTATGTTCTTAAGAGTATAATAAACGTACTAAATCAAGGGGTAAATTTCAATTATATTGCTAATGCTTTTTATAGTATACGACTTTACAATTTTTTTATGTTCTTTATATTAAATTTCACCTTTCACGCAATAATGTATTTTTTTTTCTTCGAATATTTATAGGCACCAAAAGAGAAAGAAAAATTGACCTAATAAATAAAATATTATGATTAGCAATTTTATGATTGATATTCTTAATAATTAGTTGATGAAAAGTATGCTAATATATTATTTGGAACCCCGTAGCATACAATTTTACTATTGTTCAAAATAATGGCAGTAAATTATCAATTAATAATTGATTTCACTTTACCTATACATATTTAACATTAGCATATATACTCATCAATAACATGTATCCTTCATTATACTTTATTTTCCAAACGAAATTAAATCAATTACGGATATCCATATCACTTGATATATGATTTTTGATATGGATGTCCGTAATTGATTTCGTTTGGAAAATAAAGTATAATGAAGGATACATGTTATTAATGATTTTATGAGTTCTAATAGTTTCCAAATTAGCTTAAGATTTAATATTTAATTGGTATCTAATTATATAAGTTCACTAATGTTTCAAATTAACATGATTTATGTTCCTTCTTACATTAGATATATATTTCGTCTTCTATTTTTTAAACACAGAGAAATAAAACATTCATTAGTTATGCAGACAATGCCAGGATTCTAAACAGAACTACTATAAGATATTAAACAAAATATCAGAAATAAAACTAATGATTAGTTAGAATTTTCTAATTATGTCATTCAAAAATCAGAATATTAGTTTTGAAACTTTTTAGGAAGTATTTCATGCATTAGATATTGATTGATATTTTGTTGGTGGACGGTGGTGAGTGGTGACTGGTGATCCATGATCTGCAAAATCCTGGATTTGCTACTACATGTGCTACACAATATGACTTATGACTTATTTATATAATTAGTATTACTAATATAATGGTTTTAAAAGTTTGATGCTAACTTGCCGAAAAATCACATTTTGAAAACATTGTTTTATACCCATGTTAGTTGCACGAATATTTTTAATTTTCTCAATACGATTCAGTTTTAATACTATTTAAGGTATACTTAGTCACATCTAGTGATTGTTTTTTATGATTAATGTTATCTTGTGTAAAGTTATAGATATCATTTCGATCACAATCTATATTACCCATATGACTTCATAATGATTTTTTCTTTCCTCGTGTATATAAATATTTTCCATTCCATGTTTGATAGATCGTATATTATAAATGGTAAACGAAAATGACTGAATTTAGATACATATATGATATCTTATACATATATTTACTTTTATGGTTCAAGAACATTAAGCTCATTTAGGTTGTTTTCTTTATATTTTTCAATGTTAAAATATAAAATCCTATCTTCTTTTATTTTTCATTGTCGAATAGAATAGAAAATATGTTAAATATATTACAAACCATAACCAATTATGTGATTTAACATTTTAATAATGTTATGTATGCTTTATTCTGACAATTTTTATCTATATATATAAAGATTGATTGATCGACTTTAGACTAATTTTGCTTAGTATTGCGACTATTAAAGAAAGTTAATGTAAAACCCAATACTGACACTCAGTTCCATAATCAAAGCGGTTTGCAAATTACTTTTAAGAATAATTCGGGAATAACTTTTGTTAGTATATAGGTCAATCAATCATGAAAATAAATCAGTTTATTATCTATGCTAATATTATAACCCAATTCATAGTTTACCTATTATAGGTAAAAAAAATATGTCGTTGCACCTTTTTAAAAATCTCATAAAATTTGTAATTCAATATCATTTTTAAAAAAATTTAATCTACTATAAAATGATAACCTAATATTTATATTTTTTTGCAAAAAATTACATAATGTGGAAAAATATATTGCAAATCAACTTGAAATAACTAAGTAAATACTAATCTAATTTATCGATGAAAGAATCTTATTACAGAATAATAGTTTTTATAAAAAAAAAAAATTAAGGTAATCATACTATAACATAATGCTTACCTAATTTCTCACATAATCATAAGATAAGTAACGATAGAAAAAAATGATAAATTGCATTAGTAAGCACAAAGTTTTATACTTCCTCCGTTCTAAAATTATTAGCAAACACTCAAAGACTTCTAGCGGTCTCCAATCCACTACTTTAGCTATTATTATCTTCGATTATGTATATCAACAAAGCATTCGAGTATCTTGTCCAAGGCACTCTTTTCTAAAAAACCCTAGCCTCCTCCTCTCCTCTCTCTCTCCTCTTTTTCTCAAAAAACCCTAATCCTTCTCTTTCTTTGGGTAATGCCATCATCATTTCGATGATGGTAAGCCCCCAATTCTTCTTTTTTCTTCTAGTTTTCATTGTTTTTGTTATTAATAATCTTTCATTCTATCTCTTTCTGAGAGTTTTCTACCTAATTTTTGGGTTCTTTCTCTCCTTTCATGGGAGTTTGGAGTTTAGTTTTATTCTCTTCCCACGTGGAAGTTTAAAAATTGGTATGAGAAATTGTTCTTATTGTTTGAAGTTCAAGACCATCAACATCGAAGTATTGGAAATTTGGATGCGGTCAAACCTGGTTAAATCAAGAATTTTCTTCTCTAAACTATGTCGTAACGATAGACTTCCCCCATCAATAATGCATGATTCAAGAAATACAAGGGCCACCGTATTCTTTCGATCCTGGTTCATCAGTAGCTTTTTCAAGACGAATTTGATTTGATCTTGTCCGATTATATCTTGTTTTTCTTTAATACTTATCTAGAACGCCGTATCAATTAATGAAATTTCTCTTTCAAAAAAAAAAAAAAATTCTTCGATTATGTATTGCCCTTCTACCACACCAAACCCAATGGCAAAATGGGGAAACATAAACTCAACTCCAAGGCAGTAAAATTACTCAAGTGTAACTAAATATTATGTAACACGGTTCATGGATATGCTTATGTCAGAACTGAGGCAACTTCATGAGGCAGATGAAATAGCCTCTATAATATAACTACCTTGCAAATTCTCACATACTACCCTTTTTCCTAACATCCCCCCACCTCTGTCCATCAGGAGCAGGCCAACCACCCTAGCAACATCAAACTCTCCCAAATAGGAATCCATATCAATGAAGCTCATAACAAACAAATTCACTTAATCAATATGAGAAAAAGAGGCCATTCCGTTATGTTTCAACTTTTAACACCATGAAAAAAATGCCACAGTTACATGCCAAAGAAGGTAAATTTTTTCAATATCAACAATGTGAGGAGTGAGGACCAGCATTACACGAAAATTTGACACAGATACAAATCTACCCGATGAAAATTTGACACAGATTCAAGTTTTAGGGAGATTCATATATGTAACACAGACACAATCAAACAATCAAGACTTGAGTTTCTTTTTTGTGATTTTCATGCTCCTACGTTACATTATTGGAAAAATTAGATCAAATACAAAAATTGGGATCTCCATAAATCAAATCTACAGATTTTAGCAATCACCCAAATTATCAAGTCAACCATCATATTCATATACAATCAAATCAAATAAAATCACTCAAAACAGTTATCAACCCACATTAATTATTGACCTAAAAGGATAAATGGCAGTGATGATAATCATCCGATCAATCGCGCGAAGCGTCGTCATATGGGTTCGCCACCAACATCGATGGCTCATCTCTGCCGGATCCGGCCCGTGATGGGTAAGGTGAGATCAGTGATGGTTCAAGCTCCGAAGACGCTAGACCCTGTTATGGTGCTGCTGCCCCTGTTTTTCTTAAATTCAGAAGACGCTAGATCGGTGATGGCATAATATATTTTCTTGATTTTCCTCTGCTTTTCAAGTTATGGTGCTGTGATTTAGGATTAGTTACCGGATTGAATTATGGATGAATCCATAAATCATGGTAGTTTTTTAGGGGATGTGATTTGATTCCCAAAGGATATCATCCAAAAATATCAGTAGATTGCATAAATCAAGGAGAAAATTGAGCAATTTATTTTCGGCAAATTAGTTGCAAGGCAACCGGGGGAGACACATCAGCTTGGGCTAAATAAGCCTTGACACATGGCAGTGGAGTAATGGGAGGCAACGAGGTTGATGACAAATGGCGTTATGTCTTAAATAAATGACAACTCAGCTTATTTTTCTAGTTATATATATATATATAAGAGAGCGAAAATGGAATTGATCCCACATAACTAGAATTACCAATATACTCTCCTTGTTCCTGTCAAAAAAAAATACTCTCCTTGTATATTCTATTGTCTGCTAACAAACAATTTGCATTGCCGTTAGTTTTACTATAGTTTTACTATGTTATTTTGCACCTTGATACTCAAGACTCAAGAGGCCAAGACCAACCAAGAATCTTAGGTGTCGAAGAGGTGCTCGGACGGGGAGCTAGAGTAAGCGTGGAGTTTCTTTGTTTCGTTTATTTTGGTATTTGTGGTTCACTCTAATTTTCCTATATTGCTATGACGGCTATTAGCCGAGAATAACGTAATTAGGTTTTTTATGGAACTTTTTAGAGTTTTAATATGGTACAAAAGGGGCACTATTAGAGTTACTATTATTTTGTCAAACCAATTCGAGCTAGCCAATGTCTAACTCCACTTAGAGAGAGAAAGTTGTGAGAAGCAGAGAGTTTTATCTTCTCCTGTTGTTTCTCTTCTTTATTTGATCCTCCAAGAAAGCTAATAAGAAAACACTATCCCTTAACAAGTGGAGTAGGTCATGTGGACATAAGGCTCATGTTCTTTAATATGCTCATTTCATATTTATGTTCTATATTTTGTTGTTTACATTAATTAGAAATCAAATAAGTCAACTCCAGCGCAAAAAGAAATAAAATTAAACTTGAAAAATAAAAAACTCGATAAACATACCTAGGGAATTAGTTAAAGAGCTAAAGTAGCCAATAATTAACGGACATTGCTACACCTACCCACCGGGTAGACAACCCACTACTAATAGAGTATTAAAAAATATTAATTATGTTGAATTGGATTTCATTACAACAACTCAATAAGTCTTTATTAGTGGTAGGTTGTCTACCCACCAGTTTTTTCCATAATGAACTCATGCAACTCGAAGCCTATTGAAAGTCCCAAAACACCTTTACAAATCCAACAAAAAATATAACAATTATAAAGTCTCACATGTCAAAGGAATTGCCATGGCTATTCAACGTATATAAGCTCTAGTTTTATTTAGAATTAGACGAGTAAGTTTTATTTTCAATTTTTTTGGTGTAGAAAGAGCCACAAGGGCGTGCAGATAGAGTCTCAAGGGCGAATGATGTAGATGAGATTTGTTCCTGAGATTTGGATACCACCTCCATTGAATATAACCAAT
Organism: Beta corolliflora; assembly: GCA_947648045.1. Lineage (NCBI taxonomy): Eukaryota > Viridiplantae > Streptophyta > Magnoliopsida > Caryophyllales > Amaranthaceae > Beta > Beta corolliflora. The sequence continues at coordinate 790,797 of CANSZD010003118.1, read as the reverse complement.
TAAACTAGCTGACATCTACAAATTAGAAGAGTAGGTAAATGGCGTGGCAAAGCAATTGCCAACCTATGTATATATGTAGTAATGCCATGTCATGACTAACGTGAAGGGTCCGACCTCGGAGGGAGTTTTGCGAAGAACAACAATAGTATAGAATATAGAAGGATCATATTATTTATGTTTCTTTTAGTGGTTATTTGGTATGGGAAGTTCCATTTCCTAGGAACTTATTTCCCTTATGTAATTGCTAGGAAATTGACTAATGTGTTTGGTTGACATCAATGAACTTGTACTTCCTATGAATTAATGTGGGAATTTTGAATGACCAAGGGGGGCTAGGTGAATAAATTCCCATGTTTTGTGGAAATTTCAATTCCCTAATAACTTTCATTGCCCCCATTTTCCCCACTTCCTGTCAACCAAACAACTACCCAATTCAGAAAATCATGGGAATTTTTATTGCCTACATAATTTCCTGTATACCAAACAACCACTTAGTATTTTCACTTTAATTTCTTGATACAAATTCCAAAATTTGACATTGAATTGTCAATTATGCAATGTCAAAATATGATCATAAGGATCTTAATAGATTTGTTTCAATGTGCAATTTTAAAATAGTATATTTAAATAATATATTCTAATATGTAATCTTAAAGATGTTACATGTCATAAAAATGCATGAGAAATTGTGATAAGACAGTGTAACAATTCAAACCAATTAGAGAGTTAATATGTATTACCTCTGCACTGTTTAATTAAACTAGCAGCTTTGAATTTCACTTCTGCCAACGTAGAACTTTTCAACGCTAAGAGTCTACATAATTGAAGTTCACAATATATAAGTAACTAAATGTAAACTATTTGTTATTCCTAACCATATGTAATCTCTAGATGATTTTATATATAATCACAACAAAACCAAATATTTAGCTATAATGGAAAGTAATCATATACTACCTCCGTTTCATATTAATCTACACACTTACACTTTTTACGCATGTCGATGCACTACTTTGAACCTTTATATCTCTAATTTTGTATTTGTAAAAAATATAAAAAGTCGATATTCTAAAACTACATATCGAGACGAATCAAACAAGACCCCACATGACTATATTTTCTCTTAACCATAATTCACAAATGATAGTCAAAGGGAAATTTGTGAATAGTGTCAAAAGTGTAAGTGTGTAGATTAATATGAAACGGAGGTAGTATAATATATGCTTACAATCAATGGTTGTGTTATTTATTTATTTCCTACAATTAATTATTCAAATAAAATAAAAATAAACCTAGCTATAATATCTATTTAAAAAATGAAGTATATTATTTATATATAAAAAAATTAGGTTGTTTATTGACATGGGCCACAAGTCTTGTGATATATTTAAATACGAACAAGTATAGTTTATTAAAGTTGATATTTAAAAAATATAGGTCGAAACGAGTCTCATAAGGTCTTACATGCCTATGTTTTTCTTTATGTATAAATGTCAAATGCTTATCAAACTGAGATATGTTAATAGTGCAACATGAAAACTATGTGTAGATTAAAAATAAATGGAGGAAGTACATAACCAAGTTCTTGGTGGCTTTACTAGTGAATTCTCCATTATGAAAAATCTGTTTCCTTTCCTTCTTAATTTCAATATATTAATTAATTTTGTTAATGTGATTTAGCACATATCTATTCTCTCATATTGGAATTTGGCATTTTCTTGGGTGTAAATGAGCTATTAAGCGCAGTTATGTAGATGAGATTTGATCTCGGGTCTTGAAATTTAACAATGTCATGTTATAGTTATATTATACTTCTTCAATTTTTTTTAGATGCAACATCTGCCTTTTAGGTGAGTAGATTAAAATAACCAAATGGTGCATCAAAAAATACCAAAGGTAGTATATCTTGAGTTTTACCATCAATCCAAAATAAAAATCATTGTAACTAGTTCCCTTAAAAAAGCTCCATGTAATTCAAGGAACATGATTTATTAAAAAGTTTCAAATTTATTGGACTTTGAATACCATGCTTCACATTAAAAAATAAAATTGATGCGATATATGTGAAATAAATTGAAGAATGTAACACATTGATATTAAGCTGTGCCGAACGCTCTCTTCAATCGCATTACTTCATCATGACTTAAGAGTGTGATTTGTTCGGCTATCTGAGCAGGCAAGTTACCAGCAAACAAGGAGGGAGTAGTAAGTTGAAAGCCTGGGTTTGCCCCATTCAAACTAACAAATGCGTAGGCGAAGTTCTACCAACATTAAGCTGGAAGTGAAGCATGGCTTGTGGGAAGATCATGACATCACCAACCTCTAACTTTTTATAATATGCTCTATTGTTTGTATCAATAAAACCTGCGATGATTGTACCGCGTATCACGATAATAACTTCAGATGTACGGTGGGAGTGTAGCGGGATAACTCCTCCTACGCCAAACTCTAACCTTCCCATAGAAATGCCCAAGCCATTTGATGCTGGGTAGGCATCAGTAGATGCTAGAGTCACATTATTTCTAAAAATGTTTGTGGTAGCTTTTTCACCACGAAACCCAGTGTAAACAAAGTCATCCGTTGTAACTGTAGCAGGATTCTTGCAAGGATAGCCTTGCGGTCCCCTAGGGAAACTAAGATCACCAACACAAAAGTCGAGTTCAATGGCCTGAGAGAGAAGGGCTAAGATGGAGAAAGTGAAGAAAACAACAAGCTTGTTCATCTTGCAAGCTAGAAATTGGTGGTGAGCATGGTGGATATAGAGTGGTGAGGATGGTGGATATAGGAGTTAGCTTTCGGTTTTTGAATCGGTTATTAGCTTCTATGATATATCCCTTAGACCCAAAAAGCACCCTTTATATAGAATTTTCTGTGCATGCAAGTTGTCTACGTGACAACTCGCTTGGAAGAAAGTTATGACTTGTTCACGTTACGACGTCTGGTACGGTTTTTATTATTTTTTACAAAGTAAACTAGGTTAGGCGGCAGATGATCGAAGACAAGAATGGCGTTTGAAGGCAAGATCACGAATTGATGGGGCAACTGACATTAAGAGACGGAAGATTGTTTAGACTAGTCCAAGAATTTTATACATATATAGAATTTATCGTCTCGAGATAAACTTGGATAGAGAATTGAACGGGTTAGTTAATTTTTTTTTTTGACAACAAGAAATCGTGCATTAATTAAAAGAGGATGTACATCCTATTGCTAATACAACCAAGCCTAAAACAAACAAACAAACCTAAAAGAGCTTTATGAGCTCGTACATTCGGAAGGGGGGCGTCGCTGGTCTGTGCTTTTGATGGTCGATGCAAACCTCGGATGGCTGATGGAAGTGGTAGAAGAAGTGGATGACGATCACGATCCGGATGACGAACAACCAAGCACGAGTGTCGCATCTCACCGCATGAGCAATCCCATAACTGCTATCACTTGGGATTCCGAGCTCATGATCTTGTGAAGAGTCACGTTCGATAGGACTCATTACACTCGATCGAGTGTATTTCGTGTTTCTCCATGAGGTAGGAGAAACACATATGAATGGGCGTGCTGAAAACCCCCAGATGCAACTTGTGTGCTGCCTTCAGATTTGAAGTTGTCAAGGCAAAGACCATTAAGATCAATGCCAAGCTAAAAAGAGAGCCAAACAAGTTGAGCTCTCGAACACACCTCCGATTTATAAAACCGGAAAACATACGTCCCAACCATGAAAAACAATCATCGCCTCGTCCATGCTCACGAACTTCTGAGTCACCTTGATCCTCAACACATAATCCCAAAAACCGTCATATTCTACTGTTACAACCTTGATCCACCAATACTGACCTAACTGACAAATACTCGTCAATGGCCACAACCAGCCACATACAACATCCTTCCCAACTCGAAAAAACAACGCACCCTATTATTCGGAGATTTAACACGCATTTTAAGAAAAAGCCGACATATTGACATCAACCATCACTAGTTGGAGAGTCCAACAACCTGGGGGGAGGGGGAGGGAAGCCCGACACTAACAGGGGGTAGGGGAAAGGGGAGCCCGACACTAACAGGGGGAGGGGAAAGGGGATCCCGAGACACAACCAGGGGGGGGGGAGGGGGAGCCCATAACAACCACAACTCTAAACAGGGACGCGAGGACGGGGACGGAAACCATGGACAACGACGGGGAGAAAGGGACCGACCAACTCACAAACCGAAAAAAACGAAAAAAAAACCCGAAAGCGACGGGGGGGGGACCGACCACCGCGAAAACTAAAGGGACCGACTGCAACGAGGAAGGGGAGGGGAGACCAACTACGGGCGGGGAACAAAGGCGGTGGAAGGGAAAATGGCGAAGCGGAGGGAAAAACAAACGAAACGACGACGGGGGAGGGGATATGCGACGGCGGGGGGAGAAGAGGGGACACAACAAAGCAAGGGAGGGGGAGGGGGAGGGGGAGGGGAAGGAAGGGATGCGACGGAAAGTAAAAGGGAGAGGGACCCGACACAGGCTCGCCGACGACCCTGCGGCCACCAGCGAGCCTGCGGGGGCGGCGGGGGCGCTGAAGGCTGCCTAGGGTTTGGGCTTTTTTGGGGGGGCGGCTTTTCGAGAGAGAATTAGGTTATTCCTCCGAGTCCCCCTACATTGTTTATTGAGGTAGAAATTAACTACTACTTAATTATTTTCTTTAGTCACAGGAAAATATCCTTGTCTAGTATTAATCTTTTTGCAAGTAGATGTCCGCGTCAAAAAAATTTTTTTGCATGCATGTGGCAATCATGCAATATGACTTTTTAATTTCATTGACAAACTGATTTTGTGCCTTCTAAAGGATTTTTTAGGTTTTCTCAAAATATGTTAGGTTGAGTACAATATACCATAATCACTCAAGACTAGTACGTCTAAGATCTTTTCATTCATTCCCGATATAAAAAACATCTTTACAATTATTGTAAAATTGAAGAAAAAATATTTTTTAGGGTGAGGATATTTTAATTAATTTACTCTAATCAACGCTTCTAATTTTTGCTTAAAAGCATACCCATTAGTTTTGTTACGCAATTACGTCACTAATTCCGTCATTACAGCTTGCTCCTCCAATAGTCCATCTCCTCCTACTCCGTCCCCACAACACACCTTTGATACTCCTTATCCTATAGCACATTATATTAATTGTCACAATTTTTCTGTAAATTATTGGACATTTCTTGCAGCTATTATTCAGGAGAAGTTCCAAAATCTTTCAAGGAAGCCATGTGCACTGTCGAAGTATCTTGGTTCTTTGAAATATTTTCTTGGCATCGAAGTAGCAAGAAGTTCCTCGGGGCTCTTTCTCCGTCAGCGCAAATACACTCTTGATATCATTTCCGAAGCCGGGATGTTAGGTGCTAAACCAAGTGGGTTTCCCGTCGAACAAAACCACATGCTAGGCTGCGCTACTGGTGCTTTGTTATTGGGTGATCCTGAATCTTATCGTCGTCTTGTTGGCCGACTTATCTACTTGGTTTTTACTCGGATTGACCTTGCTTATTCTATTCACATATTATCTCAGTTTATGCAGTTACCTCGCATTGAGCATTGGGAGGCCGCTTTGCGTGTCGTTCGTTACTTAAAGGGTACCCCTGTGCTAGGGTATCTTATTACAGCCGATAGTGAGTTATCCTTAACCTGGCCGGTGTGATTCCCGATTGGGCGGCATGTCCTATTACTCGTCGCACTTTGACTAGCCGGTTGGTTTTCTTAGGAAGTCTCCCATTTTGTGGAAGACCAATAAGCAAAGAAAATGTTTCTCGCTCTTATGTCGAAGTGAAAAACCGTTCTATGGCTACGATCACTTGTCACCAAATGGATCAAAGGTTTGTTGTTGAGTTTTGGGGTTCATCACCCTAAATCTATTCCTTTATTTGGTGATAGTTAGTCGGCATTGCATATGACTAAAAACCCTGTCTTTCATGAACGCACGAATCACATTGAAGTTGACTGTCACTTTGTGCGTGATGCCATCACGGAGGGTCATATAGCTCCTCCTTATGTTTCTACATAGGCTCAATTAGCGGATATTTTTACAAAATCTTTTGGCAATAAGCAGTTTGGCAATATATATTGGAGCCTCTCAATGATAATAGGGTTAAGCTTTGTCCTTTAGCCAACATTTACATATAGTGAGTGTCAGAATGATATAGTGAGAATCTGCATAATATAGTGAGTGTCTGAATGATATAGTGGATTATTATGAAATTATGTAGTTTATGCATGATATAGTATGTTTCTGAATGATATAGTGGGATTCTGAATGATATAGTGGTTTTCTGAATGATATAGTGGATTGTTTAGTAATGATGTAGTTTTTGCATGATATAGTATGTTTCTGAATGATATAGTGAGAATCTGCATGATATAGTGGGTTTCTGAATGATATAGTGGATCGTTCAGAAATGATACGTGCTTTTGGACTAGTGCACACTAATATTAACGTAAACCGGGTCCACAGAAGTTATATTGTACTACCTGTATGCCGGTCATGGTTACGAAATAAGGATATGTTAGAAGTAGAAAGAAATATCTATTTATGAAAAATATAACAAATAATTAGAGTCGGGAGGAGTAGGAAAATATATCACATTGTCATAATTTCCAAATTGATATATGAGAGCATCATTAATGGTGAAAAAAAAACAGAGATTATGTGCAAAATCTTAAATGGGGTTTCTTAATGGTAAAAAAAATAAGATTGTGTGTTGATTGGGGAAAAAATTTTGTATGGGACGATTGAAACCATGATCAGGCGTGGGAGTGGGACCCACCGCCTGATCTGGTAAAATATAATTTTTTTTGGCTTTCTCTCAACCAAAACGACGAGTTTTGGCTGAGCTTCATTGTTAAGAAGAAAGTGGGAAAAGATTGTGGGATGTAATTTTTTAGAGAGAGAAAGTTAGAAAGAGAGTGGGATGATCTTTTTTTTCATTCACCAATAATGATGCTCTCTAAGAAACTGACATCGTTGGTCATCAACGATTAAAAGTTACAACAACATCTTGATGATTTTGAGGCAGATCCAACCCGGCAAAGAGCTTCTAAAGTTTTAGTTAGAAATGAATTTTTCTGCTTTTTGCTTTTTGCTTTTAGAAGAGATAATGTATCAGTATTACTAACAAGTAAATCAGACCTAGAAAATGGTATAGTACCTAGAGAAACTTCATGGTATATATGGTCAAACTTGGGAGGTGGATTCTTTGTATTTCTTTTTATATACAACTAATATAATAGATATATATTATTCAGAGCATTTTTGCACCACAAAAAAAGTAAACGAATATAAAAGCATTGAATATTTAATACTTGATATGCACAAGTCAGTACATTTTTTTTTTGAGGAAGAGGAGAGAGAAGTCAGTACATTATTCAGCAGAAAAACTTGAATAAAAGTAAAAAATAATGTACTACTATCTCTATGATTAATATTATATAGCTATTGTAGTTCTAATAGCTCCTCTGTCTCCATAATTCTATAACTTAAAAGCAAATATATAGTTTATTAGTAAATAAGAGAGTGAAAATGAAATGTGTCCACATAACTAAAATTAACAATAAACTCTCCTCGTATATTCTATTGTCTGCTAACAAACAATTTGCATTGCCGTTTAGTCTTACTTTGATACTCAAGACTCAAGAGGCCAAGACAAACAAAGAATCTTAGGTGTCGAAGAGGTGCTTGGACGGGGAGCTAGAGTAAGCGTAATTAGGTGTAAAGAAATGTTTCTTTGTTTGGTTTGTTTTGGCATTTGTGGTTGACTCTGATTTTCCTATATTGCTATGACGGCTATTAGCCGAGAATAACATAATTAGGTTTTTTATGGAACTTTTAGAGTTTTAATATCATACAAAAGGGGAATTATTAGAGTTATTATTTTGTCAAACCAATTCAAGCTAGCCAATGTATAACTCCACTCAACCAGAGAAAGTTGTGAGAAGGAGAGAGTCTTATCTTGTCCCGTTGTTTCTCTTCTTTGATCCTCCAAGAAAGCTAATAAGAAAACACTATCCCTTAACAAGTGGAGTAGGTCATGTGGACACAACGCTCATGTCAAAGCAATTATAAAGTCCCAAAACAATTGCCATGGTTATTCAACATAAGCTCTAGTTGTTTTTAGTATTAGAAGAGTAACTTCTGTTGTCTAACTTTTTTTTGGTGTAGAGAGAGCCACAAGAACCTATAGAAGGAGCCAGAAGGGCGAATAATGTAGGCGAGATTCGATCCTAAATTAGCTGACATCTACATATTAGAAGAGTAAGTAAATAAGGCGGCAAAGCAATTGCCAATTTATGTATGTATGAAGTCATGCCATGTCATGGCTAATGTGAAGGGTCCATCCTCAAAGGGAGTTTGGCGAAGAACAACAATAGTATAAACTATAGAAGGATCATATTATTTTTGTTTCTTTTAGTCATTTCAATTAATTAATTTCTTGATTAAAATTCCAAAATTTGATATCAAATTGTAAATTATGCAATGTCAAAATATGAACATAAAGGATCTTAATAGATTTGTTTCAATGTGCACTTTTATAATAGTATATTTGAATAATATATTCTAATATATAATTTTAAAGATGTTACATGTCATAAAAATGCATTAGAAATTGTCATAAGACAGTGTAACAGTTCAAACCAAATAAAGAGTTAATTTAAAATAGCAACTTTGAATTTCACTTTTGCCAAAGTAGAACTTTTTAATGCTAAGAGTCTATATAATCGAAGTTCACAATATATGTAGTGAAGTAACTAACTGTAAACTATTTGATATGACTAACCATATATAATGTCCAGATATTTTTATATATAATCATAGCAAATACAAATATTTAGTTAAAATGGAAAGTAATTTATGTTTTGATGTTATTAGTCATATATAATCTATGCTTACAATCAATGGTTGTGTTATTTACTTTTTTCCTACAATTATTTTATTCGAAAAAATAAAAACCTAGCTATAATATCTATTTCAAAATAAAATATATTATTTATATATAAGAAAATTAGGTTGTATATGACACGGGCCACAAGTCATGTGATATATTTAAATACGAACAAGTAGAATTTATTGAAGTAAATATTTGGAAAATATATCTCGAAATGAGTTTAACAATGTCCCACATGCCTATGTTTTTCCTTATGTATAAATCACAAATGATTATCAAATATGTAATAATGCCACATTTAAAACAGTGTATAAATTAAAAATAAATGGAGGAAGTACACAACCAAGTTCTTGATGGCTTTACTAGTGAATTCTCCATTATGAAGAATTTTTTTTTCTTTCCTTCTTAATTTCAACATATCAATTAATTTTGTTAATGTGATTTAGCACATATCTAATCTCCCATATTAGAATTTGGCATTTAATTGGTGTATGAGCGACTAATCGCAGTGATGTAGAAGAGATTTGATCTTGGGTCTTGGAATTTAACAATGTGGTCTTATAGATATATTATACTTCCTTTTTTTCATAGATGCAACATTTGACTTTGTAATGATTAGATTAAAATAATCAAATGTTGCATCTAAAAAAATAGAGGTAGTATATCTTGAGTTTGACCATCAATCTAAAATAACTATCATTGCAACTAGTTCCGATCCCTTAAAAAAGGTCCATGTAATTCAAGGAACATGATTTATTAAAATGTTTCAAACTTATTGGACTTTGAATACCTTATGCTTCACATTAAAAATAAATTTAATGCGATATATGTGAAATAAATTAAAGAATGTAACACATTGATATTAAGCTGTGCCGAACGCTCTCTTCAATCGCATTACTTCATCATGGCTTAGGAGTGTGATTTGTTCGGCTATCTGAGCAGGCAAGTTGCCAGCAAACAAGGAGGGAGTAGTGAGTTGAAAGCCTGGGTTTGCCCCATTCAAACTAACAAATGCAGTAGCCGGAGTTCTACCAACATTAACCTGGAAGTGAAGCATGGCATGTGGGAAGATCATGACATCACCAACATCTAACCTTTTATAATATGCTCTATTGTTTGTATCAATAAAACCTGCAATGATTGTACCACGTATCACGATAATAACTTCAGAGGTACGGTGGGAGTGTAGCGGGATAACTCCTCCTACGCCAAACTCTAACCTTCCCATAGAGATGCCCAAGCCATTTAATGCTGGGTAGGCATCAGTAGATGCTAGAGTCACATTATTTCTAAAAATGTTTGTGGTAGCTTTTTCACCACGAAAACCAGTGTAAACAAAGTCATCCGTAGTGACTGTAGCAGGATTCTTGCAAGGATAGCCTTGTGGTCCCCTAGGCAAACTAAGATCACCAACACAAAAGTCGAGCTCAATGGCCTGAGAGAGAAGGGCTAAGACGGAGAAGGAAAGAAAACAACAAGCCTGTTCATCTTGCTAGGTAGAGATGGGTGGTGACGATCGTGGATATGAGTTAGCTTTCGGTTTTTGAATCGGTTATTTAGCTTCTATGATATATCCCTTAGACCCAATTAGCATCCTTTATATAGAATTTTCTGTGCATGCAAGTTGTCTACGTGACAACTCGCTTTCAAGAAAGTTATGACTTGTTCACATAACGTCGACCGGTACGATTTTTATTATTGTTCAGCAAGTAAACTAGGGTAGGCGGCAGACGAATACAAGAATGGCGTCGAATGCAAGATCACGACTTGATGGTGCAGCTGACATTAAGAGACGCGCGGAAGCTTATTTAGACTAGTCCTAGAATTTCATACATCCATATATTCATTTAGAATATAGAATAGTATATCTTTTGGAGATCAACTTGGATAGGGAATTGCATGTGTTAATTATTTTGGAGATCAACTTGGATAGGGATAGCGTTGTGCATTGGCGGACATGTGCTTGATCCTAGTTGGTCACGTGACCAACCATTAATTTACAAAAAACCCTTTATATTTATTCTGCACCGTGTTATTTTCAATATTTTGATGTTTGGTTCAGTGGTTGTTGGGCCGCGAACCTTCACCATTGTATCAATAGTACGCGCAGGGCGGATACAGAATTTATAAAAGGTGGGTCACTACCGACTAGGTTGCATAGAGACGGATACGGGCACGGGTTCGGATATGGCTACAGGTTCGGATACGGGTACAAATACGCATACCCATGCGGTGACTGACTCATGAAAAGGGTGGAAAGCGGGAGAAAAGACGAAACATAAGGTTGCTCAAAGCCTCAAACTATCCAGTTTCAGCATCCTTAGAGAACAAGAGACAGTGAGACACACGAGAAGTAATAGGATATAGGAAATAAAAAAGGATTTGGTAATTCAACCTATTGCTCGGGTTCATCATTCATGCATATGGTATATCTTAGAGATTCTTACAGGTCAATCATGTAATAGACATATAAGGGAGATGGATCGACTCAAATGGACACAGCAACAAAAGCACCTTTACAAGTAGCTAGTCACAACCAAATGACCAATATGATGTCATATCAAAATAAGACAAGCCTTACATGTATCTCCTTATCATCAGAATTTAACCTCTTGTGGTAAGCATCAAGAAAACACCCCCTTTCACTTTCAATTAGATCTTTAAATGGTTCCCAAGTTGCATATGAAGAAGAAATGAGCTAGCAATTAATTACTTGAAGGGAATCAAGAAAATGAATTTTTTAAACAATGAAAACGGATATATGATTTATGATATGAAACAGTGACTTATAACAATTGTTATGACAGTGAGGGATGAATTCTGATGGAAACATTCCAACAAACCACAATGTGAAACAGAATACAGATCAAAACTAACTCAGTTTCTGACAGAATATACAAGATCTCCTCATTTCTTTCGGATAATATTACCAGTATCTCAAATCAAGTTTACTTCTACAAATCAAAAAAACAAAAAAAAAGCTTAATACTTTGATTTACAGTGGAAAAATTAAATTAAATTAAATTGAATTCTCTTTATGTACTTAGCTGTCCATTTCCGAAAACAAACTCCTCCTAGGCCATTTCTGTTCTTGCTCGTCCTCTCCTTCTTCGGAAAACAAAGCGACAAAAATGTGATTCAGCTTTTTCTTGCAAATTTGACGACGATTCAACTTTCGAGCTTGTTTCGGAGCATTTGGAGCTTCAAGATCCTCGATGTCTATTGGATTGTTCAGCAAATCAATTGAATTTTTAAATGCTTTCGTTTTTGAAGGCGTACTGAATGCGAAATGCGATTTCTTCGCGATTATTGCCTGTAAAAATTAACCAAAAATTAGATTGAAATTTCAATTTTATTGGATTAATGATAAGAGTAGTTCGAATTGAAAGATTCAATTGATGAAGAAACTAAACTAATCAAAATGAAATTACTCACCGCATCACAAACTGTTTTAGAAACTGAGAAAAGCTGATTTAGGTCTTCATGATCCACACCACAATTAGAGGCTGAGACTTGAAAGAAGTTAGAGGATGAAAGGATGAAGAAGACTGAAGAGAAGAGCAGGAAATGCGGTGCTTCCTAAACCTAAAAATTTTGAATTTTTTTTTTGGGGGAATGGTGGGTCACATGACCCACCAGGACTACACGTGGCTCCGCCACTGAGTACGCGGGTTCGACTCTCGCTGAAGGCTTTTGGTTTCCCTTTTCCATGTTTTCTCACTCCTCTTCCCTTCCTTCTTTTGTTTTTTTGTTCTGTTTTGTATGTTTTCTCGCTCCTCTTCCCTCCCTTCTTTTGTTTTTTTTTGTTTTGTTTTGACGATGGCAAAGTCTCCACATTGGTTTTCTTTTCATTTACTATTTTTGTTTTCTTTCTATACAACCTTTTTTCTTTATTTTTGTTTTCTTCCTATACAACCTTTTTTCTTTATTTTTGTTTTCTTTCTATACAACCTTTTTCTTTATCTCTTTTTGACTAAAAATTTAAGATAGAGCTCTATTTATTAATTTTGTTTTTAGCTTTAAGTTTTATAGAGCATTTTCTTCCTTTCTTCTTTGAAAAAAAATACCCCAAATAACCCCAACTTTTGTCCAACTACTTATAATAATCCCAATTTTTGGAAAATACCCAAGCTCGAGGACTATCTTAGTGAAATAATATGAACTCTTCAATTTTCTTTATACTTTATACAATATACCCAAAATGTATTAGTGACGATGTGATGGCAAAAAAGATAAGAGTTTGGTTTATTATGAGAACCATCCCATGACTCTGATTCTACATATTACTTATGAGTTTTTTGCCTTCCAATTTTTAGTTTGCAAATAGTTAATACCTAGCTACTTGGAAATATATTTCTTCCGAAAAATTGAGGATTTCATTGTTCTTTTGTACAATTATATCTTTGAATGCTTAAAATAAGTGTTATATAATGGCTAATGCATAAACAATTTTAATTTTATTTCTCTCATGTTTTTTCGAAGTACTCTGAACCTACGTGGGTCAGATCCTGGATCCGCCACTAGTTAGTGTGATCAACCATTGTCAGGTTCCTGGATCCGCCACTGGCCTTGTGGCCCCCTAGGCAGTGGCAGACTAAGATCACCAACACAAAAGTCGAGTTCGATGTCATGAGAGAGAAGGGCTAAGATGGAGAAGATGAAGAAAACAACAAGCTTGTTCATTTTGTAAGCTAGAGATGGGTGTTGAGGATGGTGGATATAGGAGTTAGCCTTCGGTTTTGAATCCATTGCTTAGCTTGTATTTCTGTGCATGTAGGCTTTCTACGTGACAACTCGCTTTCAAGAATCAAGAAAGTTATGATTTGTTCACATAATGACGTGCGGTTTTCATTATTGTTTTCCAAGTAAACTTGTTAACTAGGATAGGCGGCACGACGAATATAGGAATTGTATGAATACACAGAAGACGAAAAGACGGTGCGACTTCGATATATAGAGAGTAGAGACGGAAGATTGTTTAGACTTGCCCTAAAATTTGTATACATCATTGTATTAATCTAGAATTTATCGTTCTAGATAAATACTTGGAGGGATTGCATGTGTTAGTTTTTTCTATTCATGGATTAATATCACCTGGGGGGGTTATCTTTTTGTAATCAAGTACATGTCTGGGTCACTAGCTCGACGTTTTATTAAAACATATTAATCTCCGTCAGAGTGATTAAACTTTGGGGAAAAGAGTTGGAACATATAAATTTCGAACCAATAAAGTCCCATCTTGCCACAAGGCGTGCTAAAGTATATTTCCTCCGCGCTTAACATGACAATTAAAAGAATATTTTGTCGCATGTGGCACTCCTAGATTATGACTATTTTAAATCTCAATGAGAACTGACTTTTTACTTTCTAGTGAATTTTTGGCAATTTTCTCACAATAAGTTACAGTGGGCGCAATACCGCATCACTCAACACAGCTGTGACTATAGATCACTGCAACTTCACTAGCATAATCTGTGATTTGTACTTACGGTCGGTTCTATTCAACTTACTTTCGCTTATCTAAACTTAACTGAATCTATCTGAACTCATATGATTTTTTTTGACATTGGGTGAAACCAAATGAACTTATATGAACTACAATGAATCAGATCGAGCAATACATCGCACCCCTTTGTATTTGCTGAATCAAGCAGCTATTGTTGAGGAAGTCTATCATTCTGACATAGTTTGAGAAGAGCATTCTTGATCGAGCCATGTTGACCACATCCAAGATTTCAATACCTTCATGTTGAGTCTCGAACTTCAACCAATGAGAACAATTTCTCATACCTAAAAACAAAAAAACCATATTCACAACTCCCATATGGGAGAAGGAGATCTCCACAACAGAGACTAAATTCTCCATAACAGGGTTTGAAAAAATCTCATAAAAAGAGACTAATTTATTCAACAAAACAAGAAATAAATAAACTAAAAACTGAAAATAAAAGAGGAAAAGGGGCTTACCATGGATGAAATCATCCATGGCATCCCCTAATTAAGGAAGAAAGGGTAGGGGAGACTAGGGTTTGAGAGAGAGAAAAAGAAAGAGAGGGGGGCAACTAGGTTTTAAAAAAAAACATTTCCTACATCTTGTAGCGTACACTCAACACAGAGAGAGTTCTAAATGACCAATAGCATAACCTGTATAGTGTAGGCCGCCTAGGTATAATCGTTTTTATGATGGGAGTTGTAATAGTACTATTACACTTCTATTCGCTATTTGTTTTTCTTTGTTTACTAGAAGGACACACAATTTTTGGGTACATATGTCTATTTTACTGATTCACCCTACAAGAATCCCTTATTTTAGCGACCGTGTAATATATCGATCGCTTTAATATCGGTTGTTAATATAAAATTACGAATCGTTGGGATGGCAATTGAAAATTACCGGCCTCTTATATCAATTAGTAAGTAGTAACTGCTCAAATTAGCAGTTTGAGATTACCTACCGACTTATACTCTCTTCTTTTTTAAGTATATTTTTCATTTTGACTTAAACACTTATATATGCATAATTTTAAATATTAATATATCTAATTATTCATTATAAAATAATTATAGTAGTTGGTTTTTTGAAAATATACGTCTAGATAGATTCAGCAACATCTTGTATACTAATATTAAATATTATATACATGTAGAAAAATATGGTCAAAGTAGAGTTTGTTGATAGTGCAAAAGTCCAAATGGAGCATTTATTTAAAAACAGATAGAGTCTTGATTACCGACCGTCCAATGTAAGTAATTTTTTTGGGTAATAAATGCTTCTTACGACCAAGCCATCCCCACCCCTAGGGTCGTCTAATAGGGAGTGTAAAGAGACCAACATAACATGGCCTTGATTTTTATAGGGCCAAAATTTTTAAATTAAATGTTTATTTAGTCATATTGTTCAAACCCGAACTTTATTTTGTCAAAAATATTTTAACAATGATATACTACCTCCGTTTCATATTAATAGTTATACTTACATTTTTCACGCATGCCGATGCACTACTTTGAGCCTTTATATCTCTAATTTTGTATTTGTAAAAGATATAAAAAGTCGATATTCTAAAACTACATATCGAGACGAATCAAACAAGACCCCACATAACTATAATTCACAATTGATAGTCAAAGGAAAATTTGTGAATAGTGTCAAAAGTGAAAGTGTAACTATTGAGAGAGAAATTAGGTTATTCCTCTGAGTCCCCCTACATTGTTTATTGAGGTAGAAATTAACTACTACTTAATTATTTTCTTTAGTCACAGGAAAATATCCTTGTCTAGTATTAATCTTTTTGCAAGTAGATGTCCGCGTCAAAAAATTTTTTTTGCATGCATGTGGCAATCATGCAATATGACTTTTTAATGTCTTTGAGAACCTGATTTTGTGCCTTCTAAAGGATTTTTTAGGTTTTCTCAAAATATGTTAGGTTGAGTACAATATACCATAATCACTCAAGACTAGTACGTCTAAGATCTTTTCATTCATTCCCGATATAAAAAAACATCTTTACAATTATTGTAAAACTGAAGAAAAAATAATTTTTAGGGTGGGGATATTTTAATTAATTTACTCTAATCAACACTTCTAATTTTTGCTTAAAAGCATACCCATTAGTTTTGTTACGCGATTACGTCACTAATTCCGTCATTACAGCTTGCTCCTCCAATAGTCCATCTCCTCCTACTCCGTCCCCACAACACACCTTTGATACTCCTTATCCTATAGCACATTATATTAATTGTCACAATTTTTCTCAGAAATTATTGGACATTTCTTGTAGCTATTATTCAGAGAAGATCCAAAATCTTTCAAGGAAGCCATGTGCACTTGTCGGTTGGAAAGAATCTATGCAAGAGGAAATTCGTGCTTTAGAAGATAATGGTACATGGACCTTGGAGCCTCTTCCACCCGGGAAGCGTGCTTGGGGTTGCAAAGGGGTATATCGGACTAAGTATAAGTTCAATGGAGATGTTGAGCGTCTAAAGTCTCGTTTGGTTGTGTTGGGGAGTCATCAGTAGGAAGGTATCGATTATCATGAGAATTTTGCTCATGTTGCAAAAATGACTACTATTCGTGTCTTTCTTGCCATAGATGCTTCTAAAAATTGGGAACTCCATCAGATGGATGTTCATAATGCATTTCTTCAAGGTGATCTTGATGAGGAAGTTTACATGAAATCTCCTCCTGGGTTCGAGGGTTCTAATCCCAACTTAGTCAGCAGACTGCACAAATCCTTGTACGGTCTCAAACAAGCCCCTCGATGTTGGTTTGCCAAGTGGTCATGGCCTTGAAAGAGTATGGTTTCTTGCAGTGTTACTCTGATTACTCTTTATTCACTTATACCAAAGATTCTATTCATCTTAATATGCTGGTGTATGTGGATGATCTTGTTGTTTCTGGAAATGATTCCACTGTGATTCATGCTTTTAAAGCATATCTTAGTGATTGTTTTAAGATGAAGGATCTTGGTTCTTTGAAATATTTTCTTGGCATCGAAGTAGCAAGAAGTTCCTCGGGGCTCTTTCTCCGCCAACGCAAATACACTCTTGATATCATTTCCGAAGCCGGGATGTTAGGTGCTAAACCAAGTGGGTTTCACATATTATCTCAGTTTATGCAGTTACCTCGCATTGAGCATTGGGAGGCCGCTTTGCGTGTCGTTCGTTACTTAAAGGGTACCCCAGGCTAGGGTATCTTATTACAGGCCGATAGTGAGTTATCCTTAACTGGCTGGTGTGATTCTGATTGGGCGGCATGTCCTACTACTCGTCGCTCTTTGACTAGCTGGTTGGTTTTCTTAGGGAAGTCTCCCATTTTGTGGAAGACCAATAAGCAGCAAAAGGTTTCTCGCTCTTATGCTGAAGTGAAAAACCGTTCTATGGCTACGATCACTTGTCTGCTCAAATGGATCAAAGGTTTGTTGTTGAGTTTTGGGGTTCATCACCCTAAATCTATTCCTTTATTTTGTGATAGTTAGTCGGCATTGCATATGACTAAAAACCCTGTCTTTCATGAACGCACGAATCACATTGAAGTTGACTGTCACTTTGTGCGTGATGCCATCACGGAGGGTCATATAGCTCCTCCTTATGTTTCTACATAGGCTCAATTAGCGCATATTTTTACAAAATCTTTTGGCAATAAGCAGTTTGATTTTCTTCTCTCCAAGTTGGGCATTTTCGAATCTCATGCACTAACTTGAGGGGGGAGGGTGTTAGGCTATATATCTTGTGAATATTGTATTAGGATTGTTTCCTAAAATATGCTTTCCTATACTAGAGTTTGCCATAAACTCTGTTGGAGTTAAGGCTTGGAAAAGCCTTGGCTCATTTTCTTGTTTGTCCCACATTGCTTGTGGGAGGGAATTTCTTCATGTTTATATATTTCCTCCTTCCTTCCATCTATTGAGTTGTGACTAGAGATGCTTTTGTGGTTGGATGATATGTTTGGTTTGGGCTTGCTATCACACACGCGCGCGCGCGCCGCCCGCCCGGACCGGGCCAGGGCCATGGGCCTTGGGGCTTGGGGCTTTGGGGAATAAACTTAACTTAACTAAAGTTTTAGACCCGGGAGCTACGCGTGTGTGGCTGTTGGAATTCTGTAACGTTTTACCGTTACAGTATTCATGGCAATCCCTAATTATCCGCCCATTGATTTCTGTCTTGATTGCTATCCGTTTTTTTGGCTTGATTCTTCCCTATAAAATCAGTGCCATCCTGTTCAGTCAGATACACAGAAAAAACAACAAACACTCTTCTCTCTTCCCTTCTCTTCTCTATTCCTGGGTTTTCGTGCTATTCTCTAAAGCTCGGCTTGCTAGTGGTGGCATTCTTAGGCTGCACGTGTAAACCTTGGGGAGCATTCCGGCCAAGATCGATAACCACCATTGTCGGGCCGTAATTGCTTTCAAGTCAGTGATCTTCTATCACGGCACAGCCTTGAAAGTTATTTATTTCTGCTTTTGCGAATCTCTTATTCTAACAATTTGAAAGCAATTACGTACAATATTTGCAATGGCAGAAAGTTCAACCAAATCAATGACTCATCTGTCCAAACTTGAGTCCCTTGATGGAAATAACTACAAACGCTGGGCTCAAAAACTTCGTATGTTTTTCGAGCAACTGGATATTGACTATGTCCTGTTCAATGACTGTCCCACTGCCATTACGGCTTCTGCTGATTCATCTTCTCCTTCTGCTGCTGTCATTAAACAGAATGAGGATCAAATTCTGAAATATGAAAAAGATAATAAAACAGTTCGTTTCCATCTCCTTCTGCTGCTGATTCATGTGCCTTCTTGTTCTTCTCCTGCTGTTGATTTATCTACTTGTTCTACGCATGATGTTCTACTTACTTGTGATACTCCTGCTAATTTGACTTTGAGTAGTAGTTCGCTTGACATGCATGTTAGCGGTCCTCCTCGTCGTAGATGAGCCTAGGAGAAGTAAGAGACCTAGAGTAGCAAAAGACTTTGGTTCCGATTTTGTTCTACGTTTTTTTCTATCCGAAAGTTCTTGTGTTGACTTGTTGAGTGATGAACTAGTTTATGCTTTCATGATAGAAGAGGACCCAAAGACCTTTGATGAGGCAATGAGATCTCGTGGATGCCGCTTTTGGAAAGAGGCCATTAAGAGTGAGTTAGATTCCATAGTGTCTAACTCTACTTGGGAGTTAACCGACTTACCTAAGGGATCAAAGACCATAGACGATAAATGGATCTTTAAAAAGAAGTTGAGACCCGATGGAACTATCGAGAGGTTTAAAGCTAGGCTTGTCATCGTGGGCTTCACTCGGAGGAAAGGACTAGATTACTTTGACACTTATTCTCCCGTGACTAAGATAGCCACTATTAGGACCCCGCTTGCTCTTCGCCGCTATTCATGACTTAGTTATACATCGATGGATGTTAAGACCGCTTTCCCGAATGGTGACTTAGAGGAGGAGATTTACATGTCTCAACCCGAGGGTTTCGTGGTGTTAGGTCAAGAAGATAAAGTGTGCAAATTGAGGAAGTCCTTATATGGTCTCAAACAAGCACCAAAACAATGGTATGAAAAATTTGATAGTACTTGTGGTGTCAAATGGTTTCATTGTAAATAATTTCGATTCTTGTGTTTATTCAAAATTGATAGGATCGGATTGTGTGATTATATGTCTTTATGTGGATGACATGCTGATTTTTGGTAACAACTTAAAGGTGGTTAATGATACTAAACTTTTCTTGTCTTCAAAATTTGAGATGAAAGATTTGGGGGAAGCAGATGTGATTTTAGGAGTCGACTTAAGAGAGTCTCCTGGCCGCATTTCCCTTAGTCGGTCTCATTATGTGGAAAAAGTGCTTAAAAAGTTTAATTCCTTTGATGTTGTTCCGGTGAGTTCTCCCTATGATTCCAAAGTATTCATTTGACCAAGAACTTAGGTGAAAGTGTCTCTCAAAGTGAATATGCAAAAATCATAGGTAGTTTGATGTACCTCATGAACTCGTACTCGACCCGACATAGCTTATGCAAGGGAGTAGACTTAGTAGATATACACATAACCCTAGTAATGAACACTCGGAGTGCTCTTCATCGTCTTCTCGATACCTAAGAGGAACTGTTGATTTTTGTTTGCACTATTCTAAATTTCCTGCCGTTCTTGAAGGATTTTGTGATGCAAACCGGGTATCTCGGTAATGATGAGATTAGTTCAACTAGTGGCTATGTGTTTACCCTTGGTGGTGGTGCTATATCGTGGAAGTCTTCGAAACAGCAGACTTGTATAGCACGTTCCACCATGGAGTTCGAGTTCATTGCCCTCGAGTTGCGCGGGCAAGAAGCCGAATGGTTGAGAAACTTGTTGTCCGATGTTCCTTTATGGGGTGGACAGGGTTCACCCGTCTCTCTTCATTGTGATTCTCAAGCAGCCATTGGTGTTGCTAAGAACAAAGTCTACAATGGTAAGAAGAGACACATACGGATCGGACATGGAGTCGTCAAACAACTCCCCGAAAAATGGGGTGATTTCTTTGGACTACGTGAGGTCCGAAAGAAATCTTGCGTGCACCCCTTTACTAAGGGGGTTATCTAGGAGAGTTGTCCTAGAGTCGTCGAGGGGGATGGGGCTAAAGCCCATTAGTTGAGATCTTATGGTGGATACCCGTTTGTGGTCAAACGAAGCCATGAAATCTTAACTTGCACTACATTTCCCATCCCTATGACACATGGTAGTGCTTTTATCCATAGCCTATTGGTGGTGCTTCTGAGACGCACTTGATGGATATACATTGAGAGGTTGAGCATTTTGCTCTTAATAGTTCCATATCCCTCCGGGTGGTGTTATTGAGAAACACTTGATGGACTACCTACGTAAGTGTGGAGGTTAAGCCGCCTTCTATGAAAGACTGGGCTGTCTTTCTAGAGCACTTATTAGACCCAAGGTATGCGCATGGCTATAAAGCGCTTGTGATGTATCGCGGAGATTGCACGATCTTAAGGTAAGTATGTGTTGTGAGGGTCTCAACGGAACTCTGGTGAGTTCAAGAGTAATTCACTCACTAGATAGTAAGTTGTTGCCTCATTTCACTATGCATCAATTCAAATCGAAAGATATTGGTGTTTAAGTACTTTCCTTTCCTTACCCAGGAATTTCTTTTGCTTTTCCGAGCCTTTGTGGGGATTGTTGGAGTTAAGGCTTGGAAAAGCCTTGGCTCATTTTCTTGTTTGTCCCACATTGCTTGTGGGAGGGAATTTCTTCATGTTTATATATTTCCTCCTTCCTTCCATCTATTGCGTTGTGACTAGAGATGCTTTTGTGGTTGGATGATATGTTTGGTTTGGGCTTGCTATCACACGCGCGCGCGCGCCGCCCGCCCGGACCGGGCCAGGGCCATGGGCCTTGGGGCTTGGGGCTTTGGGGAATAAACTTAACTTAACTAAAGTTTTAGACCCTAGAGCTACGCGTGTGTGGTCAAGTGGAATTCCGTAACGTTTTACCGTTACGGTATTCATGGCAATCCCTAATTATCCGCCCATTGATTTCGTCTTGATTGCTATCCGTTTTTTGGCTTGATTCTTCCCTATAAAATCGTTGCCATCCTGTTCGCCGATACGTAAAAAAAACAACAAACACTCTTCTCTCTTCCCTTCTCTTCTCTATTCTTGGGTTTTCGTGCTATTCTCTAAAGCTCAGTTTGTTAGTGGTGGCATTCTTAGCTGCTGTGTAAACCTTGGGGAGCATTCCGGCCAAGATCGATAACCACCATTGTCGGGCCGTAATTGCTTTCAAGTCAGTGATCTTCTATCACGGCACAGCCTTGAAAGTTATTTATTTCTGCTTTTGCGAATCTCTTATTCTAACAAACTCTAAACACTGCTGTAATATATATTGGAGCCTCTCAATGATAATAGGGTTAAGCTTTGTCCTTTACCCAACATTTACATATAGTGAGTGTCAGAATGATATAGTGAGAATCTGTATAATATAGTGAGTGTCTGAATGATATAATGGATTGTTATGAAATTATGTAGTTTATGCATGATATAATATGTTTCTAAATGATATAGTGGGTTTCTGAAAGATATAGTGGATTGTTTAGTAATGATGTTAGTGGACACTATCTCTAAGAAACTATCTCTAAGAAACTGACATCGTTGGTCATCAACGGTTAAAAGTTAAAACAACATCTTGATGATTTTGAGGCAGATCCAACCCGGCAAAGAGCTTTTAGAGTTTTAGTTAGAAATGAATTTTTCTGCTTTTTGCTTTTAGAAGAGATAATGTATCAGTATTACTAACAAGTAAATCAGACCTAGAAAATGGTATAGTACCTAGAAAAACTTCATGGTATATATGGTCAAACTTGGGAGGTGGATTCTTTGTATTTCTTTTTATATACAACTAATATAATAGATATATATTATTCAGAGCATTTTTTGGAATTTTTTCCTTCAATAATGCTAAAATGGGTATTAATTCCTGAAATGTGCCCAAGTTCAAATTAATTCCCTGGGTACCGTCCACGTAGGACGGCACGCCAGAATTTTGTTTTTTTAACAAAACCGCTACTCCAAGTAGCGGTTAATACCAATAATGTAAAGTTGACCGCTACTTCAAATAGCGGTTATATGATGTCCCTAAGACAAGTTATAAGGCATGCATATAAACCGCTACTTGAAGTAGCGGTTTATTATGAAACAATGAAACAAAAAAAAAATGAAGGGGAGCCGATGCGTGCCACGCAGCAGTTGCGTGCCACGCAGCTAAGTGCGCTCCGCGCTAGATGCTCGCGTGGCACGCAGACTTCTCGCGGAGCGCAGCCTTAGCTGCGTGGCACGCATCTGGCTCCCCTTCATTTTTTTTTTTGTTTCATTGTTTCATAATAAACCGCTACTTCAAGTAGCGGTTTTGCCTAGTAAACCGCTATCCCGAGTAGCGGTTTTACCTCATATACCGTTTTCAAATAACTTCAAGTTAACCGCTACTTGAAGTAGCGGTTTGCTTTGAAAAAAACAAAATTCTGGCGTGCCGTCCTACGTGGACGGTATCCATGGAATTAATTTGAACTTGGGCACATTTCAGGAATTAATACCCATTTTAGCATTATTGAAGGAAAAAATTCGCATTTTTTGCACCACAAAAAAATTAAACGAAAATAAAAGCATTGAATATTTAATACTTGATATGCACAAGTCAGTACTTTTTTTTTTTTGAGGAAGAGGAGAGGGAAGTCAGTACATTATTCAGCAGAAAAACTTGACCAAAAGTTAAAAATGTACTACTATCTCTATGATTAATATTATATAGCTATTGTAGTTCTAATAGCTCCTCTGTCTCCATAATTCTATAACTTAAAAGCAAATATATTGTTTATTAGTAAATAAGAGAGTGAAAATGGAATTGGTCCCACATAACTAGAATTAACAATAAACTCTCCTCGTATATTCTATTGTCTGCTAACAAACAATTTGCATTGCCGTTTAGTCTTACTTTGATACTCAAGACTCAAGAGGCCAAGACAAACCAAGAATCTTAGGTGTCGAAGAGGTGCTTGGATGGGGAGCTAGAGTAAGCGTAATTAGGTGTAAAGAAATGTTTCTTTGGTTGGTTTGTTTTGGCATTTGTGGTTGACTCTGATTTTCCTATATTGCTATGACGGCTATTAGCTGAGAATAACGTAATTAGGTTTTTTATGGAACTTTTAGAGTTTTAATATCATACAAAAGGGGAATTATTAGAGTTATTATTTTGTCAAACCAATTCAAGCTAGCCAATGTATAACTCCACTCAACCAGAGAAAGTTGTGAGAAGGAGAGAGTCTTATCTTCTCCCGTTGTTTCTCTTCTTTGATCATCCAAGAAAGCTAATAAGAAAACACTATCCCTTAACAAGTGGAGTAGGTCATGTGGACACAACGCTCATGTCAAAGCAATTATAAAGTCCCAAAACAATTGCCATGGTTATTCAACATAAGCTCTAGTTGTTTTTAGTATTAGAAGAGTAACTTCTGTTTTCTAACTTTTTTTTGGTGTAGAGAGAGCCACAAGAACGTATAGAAGGAGCCAGAAGGGCGAATAATGTAGGCGAGATTCGATCCTAAATTAGCTGACATCTACATATTAGAAGAGTAAGTAAATAAGGCGGCAAAGCAATTGCCAACTTATGTATGTATGAAGTCATGCCATGTCATGGCTAATGTGAAGGGTCCATCCTCAAAGGGAGTTTGGCGAAGAACAACAATAGTATAGACTATAGAAGGATCATATTAATTTTGTTTCTTTTAGTCATTTCAATTAATTAATTTCTTGATTAAAATTCCAAAATTTGATATCAAATTGTAAATTATGCAATGTCAAAATATGATCATAAAGGATCTTAATTGATTTGTTTCAATGTGCAATTTTATAATAGTATATTTGAATAATATATTCTAATATATAATTTTAAAGATGTTACATGTCATAAAAATGCATTAGAAATTGTCATAAGACAGTGTAACAAATCAAACCAAATAGAGAGTTAATTTAAAATAGCAACTTTGAATTTCACTTTTGCCAAAGTAGAACTTTTTAATGCTAAGAGTCTCTATAATCGAAGTTCACAATATATGTAGTGAAGTAACTAACTGTAAACTATTTGATATGACTAACCATATATAATGTCCAGATGATTTTATATATAATCATAGCAAATACAAATATTTAGTTAAAATGGAAAGTAATTGATGTTTTGATGTTATTAGTCATATATAATCTATGCTTACAATCAATGGTTGTGTTATTTACTTATTTCCTACAATTATTTTATTCGAAAAAATAAAAACCTAGCTATAATATCTATTTCAAAATAAAATATATTATTTATATATAAAAAAATTAGGTTGTATATGACACGGGCCACAAGTCATGTGATATATTTAAATACGAACAAGTAGAATTTATTGAAGTTGATATTTGGAAAATATATGTCGAAATGAGTCTAGCAATGTCCCACATGCCTATGTTTTTCCTTATGTATAAATCACAAATGATTATCAAATATGTTATTTATGCCACATTTAAAACAGTGTATAAATTAAAAATAAATGGAGGAAGTACACAACCAAGTTCTTGATGGCTTTACTAGTGAATTCTCCATTATGAAGAATTTTTTTTTCTTTCCTTCTTAATTTCAACATATTAATTATTTTGTTAATGTGATTTAGCACATATCTAATCTCCCATATTAGAATTTGGCATTTAATTGGTATATGAGCGACTAATAGCAGTGATGTAGAAGAGATTTGATCTTGGGTCTTGGAATTTAACAATGTGGTCTTATAGATATATTATACTTCCTTTTTTTTTTTTATAGATGCAACATTTGACTTTGTAATGATTAGATAAAAATAATCAAATGTTGCATCTAAAAAAAATAGAGGTAGTATATCTTGAGTTTGACCATCAATCTAAAATAACTATCCTTGCAACTAGTTTCGATCCCTTAAAAAAGGTGCATGTAATTCAAGGAACATGATTTATTAAAATGTTTCAAACTTATTGGACGCTTCACATTATGCTTCACATTAAAATAAAATTAATGCGATATATGTGAAATAAATTAAAGAATGTAACACATTGATATTAAGCTGTGCCGAACGCTCTCTTCAATCGCATTACTTCATCATGGCTTAGGAGTGTGATTTGTTCGGCTATCTGAGCAGGCAAGTTGCCAGCAAACAAGGAGGAGTAGTGAGTTGAAAGCCTGGATTTGCCCCATTCAAACTAACAAATGCAGTAGCCGGAGTTCTACCAACATTAACCTGGAAGTGAAGCATGGCTTGTGGGAAGATAATGTCATCACCAACATCTAACCTTTTATAATATGCTCTATTGTTTGTATCAATAAAACCTGCAATGATTGTATCACGTATCACGATAATAACTTCAGAGGTACGGTGGGAGTGTAGCGGGATAACTCCTCCTACGCCAAACTCTAACCTTCCCATAGAGATGCCCAAGCCATTTAATGCTGGGTAGGCATCAGTAGATGCTAGAGTCACATTATTTCTAAAAATGTTTGTGGTAGCTTTTTCACCACGAAAACCAGTATAAACAAAGTCATCCGTAGTGACTGTAGCAGGATTCTTACAAGGATAGCCTTGTGGTCCCCTAGGCAAACTAAGATCACCAACACAAAAGTCGAGTTCAATGGCCTGAGAGAGAACGGCTAAGACGGAGAAGGTGAAGAAAACAACAAGCATGTTCATCTTGCAAGCTAGAGATGGGTGGTGAGGATGGTGGATATGAGTTAGCTTTCGGTTTTTGAATCGGTTATTTAGCTTCTATGATATATCCCTTAGACCCAATTAGCATCCTTTATATAGAATTTTCTGTGCATGCAAGTTGTCTACGTGACAACTCGCTTTCAAGAAAGTTATGACTTGTTCACATAACGTCGTCCGGTACGGTTTTTATTATTGTTTAGCAAGTAAACTAGGGTAGGCGGCAGACGAATACAAGAATGGCGTCGAATGCAAGATCACGACTTGATGGTGCAGCTGACATTAATAGACGCGCGAAAGCTTATTTTGACTAGTCCTAGAATTTCATACATCCATATATTCATTTAGAACATAGAATAGTCTTTTGGAGATCAACTTGGATAGGGAATTGCATGTGTTAATTATTTTGGAGATCAACTTGGATAGGGATAGCGTTGTGCATTGGCGGACATGTGCTTGATCCTAGTTGGTCACGTGATCAACCATTAATTTAGAAAAAACCCTTTATATTTATTTTGCACAGTGTTATTTTCAATATTTTGATGTTTGGTTCAGTGGTTGTTGGGCCGCGAACCTTCAGCCATTGTATCAATAGTACGCGCAGTGGCGGATCCAGGAATTTATGAATGGTGGGTCACTACCGACAAGGTTGCACAGAGACGGATACGGATACGGGTTCGGATATGGCTACAGGTTCGGATACGGGTACGAATACGCACACCCATACGGTGACTGACCCTTGAAAAGGGTGGAAAGCGGGAGAAAAGACGAAACATAAGGTAGCTCAAAGCCTCAAACTATCCAGGTTAAGATCCTTAGAGAACAAGAGACAGTGAGACACACGAGAAGTAAGAGGATATAGGAAATAAAAAAAGGATTTGGTAATTCAACCTATTGCTCGGGTTCATCATTCGTGCATATGGTATATCTTAGAGATTCTTACAGGTCAATCATGTAATAGACATCTAAGGGAGATGGATCGACTCAAATGGACACAGCAACAAAAGCACCTTTACAAGTAGCTAGTCACAACCAAATGACCAATAGGACGTCATATCAAAATAAGACAAGCCTTACCTGTGTCTCCTTATCATCAGAATTTAACCTCTTGTGGTAAGCATCAAGAAAACACCCCCTTTCACTTTCAATTAGATCTTTAAATGGTTCCCAAGTTGCATATGAAGAAGAAATGAGCTAGCAATTAATTACTTGAAGGGAATCAAGAAAATGAATTTTTTAAACAATGAAAACGGATATATGATTTATGATAAGAAACAGTGACTTATAACAATTGTTATGACAGTGAGGGATGAATTCTGATGGAAACATTCCATCAAACCGCAATGTGAAACAGAATATAGATCAAAACTAACTCAGTTTCTGACAGAATATCCAAGATCTCCTCATTTCTTTCGGATAATATTACTAGTATCTCAAATCAAGTTTACTTCTACAAATCAAAAAACAAAAAAAAGCTTAATACTTTGATTTACAGTGGAAAAATTAAATTAAATTTTAATTGAATTCTCTTTAACTACTTAACTGTCCATTTCCGAAAACAAACTCCTCCTAGGCCATTTATGTTCTTGCTCGTCCTCTCCTTCGTCGGAAAATAAAGCGACAGAAATGTGATTCAGCTTTTTCTTGCAAATTCGACGACGATTCACCTTTCGAGCTTTTTCTTTATTTTCGTTTTCTTTCTATACAACCTTTTTTCGTTATCTCTTTTTGACTAAAAATTTAAGATAGAGCTCTATTTATTAATTTTGTTTATAGCTTTAAGTTTTATAGAGCATTTTTTTCCTTTCTTCTTTGAAAAAAATACCCCAAATGACCCCAAATTTTGTCCAACTTCTTATAATAATCCCAATTTTTGGAAAACACCCAAGCTCGAGGACTATCTTAGTGAAATAATATGAACTCTTCAATTTTCTGTATACTTTATATAATATACCCAAAATGTATTAGTGACGTTGTGATGGCAAAAAAGATAAGAGTTTGGATTATTATGAGAACCATCCCATGACTCTGATTCTACATATTACTTATGAGTTTTTTGCCTTCCAACTTTTAGTTTGCAAATAGTTAATACCTAGCTACTTGGAAATATATTTCTTCTGAAAAATTTGAGGGTTTCATTGTTCTTTTGTACAATTATATCTTTGAATGCTTAAAATAAGTGTTATATAATGGCGAATGCATAAACAATTTTAATTTTATTTCTCTCATGTTTTTTCGAAGTACTCTGAACCTACGTGGGTCATATCCCGGATCCGCCACTAGTTAGTGTGATCAACCATTGTCAGGTTCCTGGATCCGCCACTGGTCTTGTGGTCCCTTAGGCAGACTAAGATCACCAACACAAAAGTCGAGTTTGATGTCATGAGAGAGAAGGGCTAAGATGGAGAAGATGAAGAAAACAACAAACTTGTTCATTTAGTAAGCTAGAGATGGGTGTTGAGGATGGTGGATATAGGAGTTAGCTTTCGGTTTTTGAATCCATTGCTTAGCTTGTATTTCTGTGCATGTAGGCTTTCTACGTGACAACTCGCTTTCAAGAATCAAGAAAGTTATGATTTGTTCACATAATGACATGCGGTTTTCATTATTGTTTTCCATGTAAACTAGTTAACTAGGATAGGCGGCACGACGAATATTGGAATTGTATGAATACAAAGAAGACGAAAAGACGGTGCGACTTCGATATATAGAGAGTAGAGACGGAAGATTGTTTAGACTTGCCCTAAAATTTGTATACATCATTGTATTAATCTAGAATTTATCGTTCTAGATATATACTTGGAGGGATTGCATGTGTTAGTTTTTTCTATTCATGGATTAATATCACCTGGGGGGTTATCTTTTTGTAATCAAGTACATGTCTGGGTCACTAGCTCGACGTTTTATTAAAGCATTTTAATCTCCGTCAGAGTGATTAAACTTTGGGAAAAAGAGTTGGAACATATAAATTTCGAAGCAATAAAGTCCCATCTTGCCACAAGGCGTGTTAAAGTATATTTCATCCGCGCTTAACATGACAATTAAAAGAATATTTTGTCGCATGTGGCACTCCTAGATTATGACTATTTTAAATCTCAATGAGAACTGACTTTTTACTTTCTAGTGAATTTTTGGCAATTTTCTCACAATAAGTTACAGTGGGCGCAATACCGCATCACTCAACACAGCTGTGACTATAGATCGCTGCAACTTCACTAGCATAATCTGTGATTTGTACTTACGGTCGGTTCTATTCAACTTACTTTCGCTTATCTAAACTTAACTGAATCTACCTGAACTCATATGATTTTTTTTGACATTGGGTGAAACCAAGTGAACTTATATGAACTTATTTGACTTTATCTGAACTAAACTGACCTTATTTTGTAAACTAAGTCTCATATAAGATCATCTTACCATGATAGTGTCAAACCGTATTTTTGCTTTTTTTTGTTGAACTAGAGTTACTAGACTTATCTAAACTTATTAGACCTTATTAGTCCTGATTAGACCTTATATGAACTTATCGAAACTTATCTAAGCTTAACTGAACTTATCTGAACGTATTCGAACTTATTTATATAAGGACTGAAAATAAGGTGAACATAACATACCTTTTATATGTTGAAGTTGTGCGTTCTACAATAAGATTATGAATATAGCTTAGGAAGTAGTTTCTATTGCATATTTGCATAGTAGAAATTTATTTTTCATGTTTTAGAACAACAACCTATACTTAATTTGTCGAGAAATTATGAGTTCCGCTGTTAGAGTTGTTATTCGTGACTTGAAATCTTGTGAATGGCATAAGGCTGACTTTAAATGCACATATCTCTCAATCTATAAATGTTTTTGATGTGATTCAAATTGGAGGTGAAATCGTGTTTCAAGAGCTTTCCAACGATAGGTCATATGCCCAATTCCGCTGAGAAACGAGAAAGTTACCCCCGTTTTACGAAGAACTGCCGAGAGCATACCGCGACTCGCGGCCGACACCGCGACTCGCGTCCGTCACCGCGCCTCGCGGTTTGCGAGACGCGTTTCCGAATCGGATTTTATTTTTAGGGTTTTGTACGGAGTATATTCTAGGATTTTTGTGCGGGGTTCCTTATGTTATAAAAGGACCTCTTGGTGTTCATTATTTGACACAACTTATGACACACTTTTAGCCTTTAGTATTTTAGGACTCCTTGTAATTATTCTCCCTGTTTTTCTCCATCATAGTGAAGAAGCTCGAATCCCCCACCTGTGGACGTAGGTCTATTTTGACCGAACCACGTAAATCCTTGTGTTCTTTTGTTTATCCTCTTTATTGTTTTCTCATCCTTATTATTTCATTGATTTTGTTCCGCATTAATCAAACTCCAACACCCCGATTCCTATCAAATTGGTATCAAGAGCTTGGTTGTTTAAGATCTTAGGTGTTTATAGAACGAGTTTGATTCAATTATGTCCATGAAATTCAATATTGAGAAATTTGATAGGTTAGTAAATTTTAGCCTATGGCAATTGAAGATGAAAGCCATCTTGGTTCAAAGTGGCTGTCACAAGGCTCTTGAAGGTGCATCCAAAAAGCCTTCGGGTATGACGGATGATCAGTGGGAGGAGATCGATTTGAAGGCACTCTCGGTGATTCATTTAAGTCTATCTAATGATGTTTTGAGAGAGGTTGCCAAGGAGACAACTGCTGCGGGTTTGTGGTTGAAGTTGGAGTCACTTTATATGACAAAGAGCGTGACCAACCGTCCACTACTCAAATCTAGACTTCATGATCTCAGTCTAGAAGAAGGTAAACCGATTGAGTCTCATTTAGATGGATTCTTTTCTATTATTATGGATTTGCAAAATATCGATGTTGAGATCGATGATGAGGATATGGCTATTAGGTTGTTGTGTTCTTTACCACCTTCGTATAAGCATTTTCGAGATAATTTATTGTATGTTAGAGATGATTTGAGTTTGCAGGATGTTAAGGATGCCTTAACTCAAAGAGATTTAATTGACAATAAGTTGATTAATAAATATGCTCCAACTAATGCTTTGGTTGCTCATGGTGGAAAGAATTTTGGTAAGAATAAAATCTGTAACTATTGTCATGTGAAGGGTCATATCAAAGCTGAGTGTTGGAAATTAAAGAAGAAGAATGGGGAAAAGTCCAATGAGGACCAATCCGCAAATATCGCCAACAATGTTCTTGATGATGATCTTGTACTTTAGAGTTACAAGTTTTTGGGCTGCGGTTTCTACGATCTCTTTATGATTGGTGCCCTTTGAGATCTCTTGGTGAAACGAGAAACCGTGTGGATTTTGCTATGGAGTCTATGATAGATTGTTTTTTGAGTTTTTTGTAACAATCTTGGTTATGCATTACATTTTGTTCTAGTTATGCTATTTCTTATCTCAAATTTGGTACTTTTGTGTTTTGTAAAGTACAATTGCAATTTAGAAGTTATTGATGTCAATTGGTTTTATATAATTGCTTGAGTTTATTGTTGAGATGAAGAAGTGTTTGAAGAGAGTTTGGTCAATTTAAATAAGCATGCTTGGCGTTGGTGACTTTATACTCTCAATCTAGGCCATGTGATGGTTTTGAATACGGAGTTTTGTGTTCGAAGACGCATCGGTACACTGTTTATAGAAGATGTCCGTTCTTGATTGCCTAAAGTGATTAGGCTTATGGATTTTTGTTTAAGGTGGAGGTTCTATGTTTATGGTGAGCATCATTTTTTGGTTTTCAGTTCAAGGTGGAGTTATCTTGTTTGATCGGTTTCAAGTCAAGGTGGAGATTGTTATTCGTGACTTGAAATCTTGTGAATGGCATAAGGCTGACTTTGAATGCACATATCTATCAATCTATAAATGGTTTTGATGTGATTCAAATTGGAGGTGAAAGTTTGTTTCAAGAGCTTTCCAACGATAGGTCATATGCCCAATTCCACTGAGAAAAGAGAAAGTTACGCCCGTTTTACGAAGAACTGCCGAGAGCATACCGCGAACAAGTAGAATTTATTGAAGTTGATATTTGGAAAATATATGTCGAAATGAGTCTAACAATGTCCCACATGCCTATGTTTTTCCTTGTGTATAAATCACAAATGATTATCCAATATGTTATTAATGCCACATTTAAAACAGTGTATAAATTAAAAATAAATGGAGGAAGTACACAACCAAGTTCTTGATGGCTTTACTAGTGAATTCTTCATTCTGAAGAATTTTTTTTCTTTCCTTCTTAATTTCAACATATTAATTAATTTTGTTAATGTGATTTAGCACATATCTAATCTCCCATATTATAATTTGGCATTTAATTGGTGTATGAGCGACTAATCGCAGTGATGTAGAAGAGATTTGATCTTGGGTCTTGGAATTTAACAATGTGGTCTTATAGATATATTATACTTCCTTTTTTTTTATAGATGCAACATTTGATTTTGTAATGATTAGATTAAAATAATCAAATGTTGCATCT
Organism: Beta corolliflora; assembly: GCA_947648045.1. Taxonomy (NCBI): domain Eukaryota; kingdom Viridiplantae; phylum Streptophyta; class Magnoliopsida; order Caryophyllales; family Amaranthaceae; genus Beta; species Beta corolliflora. The sequence continues at coordinate 757,683 of CANSZD010003118.1, read as the reverse complement.
AAAAAAAATAGAGGTAGTATATCTTGAGTTTGACCATCAATCTAAAATTACTATCATTGCAACTAGTTTCGATCCCTTAAAAAAGGTCCATGTAATTCAAGGAACATGATTTATTAAAATGTTTCAAACTTATTGGACTTTGAATACCTTATGCGTCACATTAAAAATAAATTTAATGCGATATATGTGAAATAAATTAAAGAATGTAATACATTGATATTAAGCTGTGCCGAACGCTCTCTTCAATCGCATTACTTCATCATGGCTTAGGAGTGTGATTTGTTCGGCTATCTGAGCAGGCAAGTTGCCAGCAAACAAGGAGGGAGTAGTTTGTTGAAAGCCTGGGTTTGCCCCATTCAAACTAACAAATGCAGTAGCCGGAGTTCTTCCAACATTAACCTGGAAGTGAAGCATGGCTTGTGGGAAGATCATGACATCACCAACATCTAACCTTTTATAATATGCTCTATTGTTTGTATCAATAAAATCTGCAATGATTGTACCACGTATCACGATAATAACTTTAGAGGTACGGTGGGAGTGTAGCGGGATAACTCCTCCTACGCCAAACTCTAACCTTCCCATAGAGATGCCCAAGCCATTTAATGCTGGGTAGGCATCAGTAGATGCTAGAGTCACATTATTTCTAAAAATGTTTGTGGTAGCTTTTTCACCACGAAAACCAGTGTAAACAAAGTCATCCGTAGTGACTGTAGCGGGATTCTTACAAGGATAGCCTTGTGGTCCCCTAGGCAAACTAAGATCACCAACACAAAAGTCGAGTTCAATGGCCTGAGAGAGAAGGGCTAAGACGGAGATGGTGAAGAAAACAACAAGCCTGTTCATCTTGCAAGCTAGAGATGGGTGGTGAGGATGGTGGATATGAGTTAGCTTTCGGTTTTTGAATCGGTTATTTAGCTTCTATGATATATCCCTTAGACCCAATTAGCATCCTTTATATAGAATTTTCTGTGCATGCAAGTTGTCTACGTGACAACTCGCTTTCAAGAAAGTTATGACTTGTTCACATAACGTCGTCCGGTACGGTTTTTATTATTGTTTAGCAAGTAAACTAGGGTAGGCGGCAGACGAACACAAGAATGGCGTCGAATGCAAGATCACGACTTGATGGTGCAGCTGACATTAAGAGACGCGCGAAAGCTTATTTTGACTAGTCCTAGAATTTCATACATCCATATATTCTTTTAGAATATTGATGTGATGATTTAATATAGTGTTTTTCCCCCTGTATTTGAGCTAAAATGTGTATCAATGGTGCTCTTAGGAGCCATTTTATGCTAACTCTCTCCATCTAGTTGCGGTTTTCTATTTTGTGTCTGATTGCAGGTTTTAGGGAGTTATCTCTCTATTTTCTACCACTATCTGACTATTTCACTGGACTGGAGAGGTTCGAAAACATATTTGATGAGTTCTAAAGTCCTGAGGATACTTTTTGGGATCTCTGAGCGAAGAAGCATTGAAGCCTTGGCGTTTGAAGCCAAGGAATGAGGATTGGAACTGAGCCCGACCGGATCGGGCGCAACACGCCCGATCGGGCGGTCATCGTCTTCAGAAGCAACAGATAAGAGGCGTTGCGGGCCCGATCGGGCAACGCTGCCCGATCGTTATTACGGTGAGGAGCCCGATCGGGCGGTTCGGCCCGATCTCATCGGGCGTCCTTGGGTATGTCCTGCGCTGCCTGTGGAGCGATGGTGTGCGGCCCGACTCCATCGGGCGGGTCGGCCCGATGTCATCGGGCGAGGTTATGTTTTGATCCCAGCTGCTGCGTTTGAGCCCGATCTCATCGGGCTTAGTTGGCCCGATCGGGCGGCAGACTCCGCGCACTCATTTAATGATTTCGGGCACTAAGTATAAATAGAAAAGTTAGAACATCTTTGTTTTATCTTGTTTTTAGTCATTATTTCTCATAGTTTCTCTCAAGAACCCTAGCTTTTTACTACTCTTCATTGTGATTCAAGATTGAACCTTTGGATTATTCGCAAGTTTAATATAGTTCATTAATTTGGTAATCTTCTTCCTTGTTCTTTTCATTATTATTTGCTTCTCTATTATTGATTAGATTAGTTTCTTAGTTATTTGCAATAGTTCAAAGTATGGATTTTTATATGGAATTTGTTATTGTTTTCTTAAGCATGAGTGAGTAGTTTTATTTCTAGGATTGTGGGGATCTATGTATGCAATGAAAGATTGATAGATTAGTATAATTACCCTTTATTTCAATTGTTTCCTGTGATTGAATCGTTCATGCTAGATTTATGAATTAGGCCTGATTTGTATTTCTACTATCGCAATATTGAATCTACTTCGAGAGGAGAGATTTCGTATAGGCTTTCAATCATTAGGCATAGTGATCCTTGACCATGCGAGAGCGGCTAGGTGATCTTTGAGGGAGGTAATGTTCGAGAGAAATTACATGTGCCCTAGATAAATTGACTTATTGGGTAGTTATTATTCGTCTCTGATTTCCTGAATTGTATGCATAGTGATCCATAATCCTAGTTCTTTATCAATTGATTATTATCTTCATATTTAGTTCTATCATTTACCTATTAGTTTAGTCACACACCAATTCTCATCAGATTTAGTTAGTATAATATTAGAATTCAGATACAATAATATAACTTTCTCCCTGTGGATTCGATCCTGACTTCCCTGACTACTTGTTAGTGGACTTTAGGTTATTTTTGATAAGGTGATACGACTTTAGCCTGTCAAATTTTGGCGCCGTTGCCGGGGAGACGGTTTATTTTTATTTTGTCTGAATTATAATATTACAGTAACCTCTACTCCGAAGAACATCTGTTCTTTGGAACATCTCACGTTTGTTTTAGTGTTTTTGGTGTATGAGTAGGAAATTGAAATCCCCAAATCTTATTCCATTTGACCCGGAGATTGAAAAGACTGCTCGTCGACTCAAAAAGACAACTAAGCAAACCAAGTTGTCTGCAGGGACACCCTCCCAAAAGGCACCTTCTCCACCATCTTCACCACAACAAGGATTCTCCGCCTCACCTATTACTGCTAGAATGGGTGACGACGCTAAACCGACCTTCAGAGATTATGCACAACCATCTCCTGATAATGTGCCCACTGGGGTACGGTTGCCTACTATTGCTGCTGCAAACTTTGAAATTAAGTCTCATGTTCTGAATATGGTTCAGAATAACCAGCTTGCTTAGTTACCATCCGAAGACCCAAATCAAGACTCGCAGCGATTTTTACAATGTTGTGCTACTCGAAGCAAGCCGGGTGTTACTGCCGATGAGATGAAACTCATCTTATTTGGTTTTTCTCTCGCGCGACAAAGCTCTATTTTGGTATAATAAGTCGCCTTCCACCATCACCACCCGGGCCGAGCTCTCAAAGATTTTTCTCATCAAGTGGTACCCTTACCAAAAGACTGGCAGATATGCGTCATGAGATAGTGACTTTCACCCAGGATCCTGGAGAGTCACTATATGAAGCTTGGGAAAGATTCAAAGATCTGCAAGTCTTTTGCCCCCATCATGGTTTTGACAAGTGGTATCTCGTGCCACATTTTCTACACTAGAGTTGATGCGGATACGAGACGGGTAATTGATGGAGCAAGCAGTGGGTTTTTCATGGATAAAGTCGTAGACGAAGGGCATGAACTTCTGGAGAAACTCGCTTCTCACCAAGCGTCTACTATTCGTTCCTCTATGACAAAGGGAGGTAAACATGATGTTGAAGCCATTTCTTTACTGACCGGACAACTAGCTGCTCTTCACCGTAAGATTGATTCGTTGAAGCTAGGTAACAATTCCTCTCCTCATATGAGTGTCAATGCTATGGCTAGTGTTTCGGGTATAATGCTTTCATCTCGTGACGCTTGTGGGATAGTTGGACATAACTCTCAAGAGTGCCCCTCTCTCTCACATTCTAGTGAGCCCGTGCACGCATTACAGTCACCACACAAGCCCCAGTTTGATCCCTACTCCAATACATATAATCCTGGGGTGCGAGATCATCCAAATCTCTCGTATAGGAGCAATAACGTGATGAATCCGCAACAACAACATTACCCTCAACAACAACAATATCAACCACAAGCTCCTCCCCGGTTATCGGAGAACTCGGTTTCAACGAGATCATTCTACACCACCTCCGGACCCGCCTATTGCCGAACTCAAAAGTTTAATGTTGCGGATGCGAAAAGGTATTATTTCCTTTCAAGCGTATACTGTCTCAATTTGAGAGCCCGCATGCTCGTAATAAGCCGCAAGGGACACATAATAAGATGTTGGAGTCGCAAATAGCTCACCCGGCGCTCGTCTCGCTAATAGGCCATCTGGGTCCTTGCCTTCGCAACCAATGCAACCTAGGGACACTGCCAATGCCATCACCCTTCGCAGTGGAATGCAGTACGATACTCCGGCAATGCTAGAGGTGGAATCACCAAAACCACAAGGAGTGCCTGAGGATGCTGAACCTCAAGTAGAGCAAGGAGCTGCAGACAAGACTAAGGAGGTGACTAAGGAGAAAACTGTGCCTCCGGTGATCAAGTTACCATTCCCCGAGCGGATGCTCAAGAAGAAACTCGACCACCGCATGGTAAGTTTTTAGAGGTGGTAAAGAATCTGCAGGTAACAGTTCCTTTTACTGAATTATTAAATCAAGTGCCTGCTTATTCTAAATTTTTGAAAGAACTGTTGATGAGGAAGCGGACTCTCAATGAAGTGGAGACTGTGGCTTTTACTGCTGAATGCAGCGCTCTTCTACAAAACCAGTCTCCACCTAAATTGAAAGATCCAGGGAGTTTTTCCATCCCCTGTCACATTGGCACCATATTTATTGACAAAGCTTTATGTGATTTAGGTGCCAGTGTGAGTGTCATGCCTCTTTCTATCTCGTAAGCAACCGAACATGGGTGAATTAAAATGTACTACCATTACTCTGCAAATGGCTGACCGTTCTGTGAAATACCCCCTAGGTATATTAGAGGACGTTCCTGTTAGAGTAGGTAAATTCTTTATCCCTGTGGACTTTGTTATATTAGACATGGCCGAAGACACTCAAACACCCATTCTCCTTGGGAGACCTTTCCTCCATACTGCTGGGGCGGTGATAGATGTTAAGAGTGGGAAACTGACACTAACTGTGGGGGATGATAAGGTCATGTTTAGCCTAAACAATGCACCTAAACGCTCAATGTTAGAGGAGTCATGTTATAGAGTTGATATTATAGATGAACCGATCCATGATTGCCTGCCTTACCCCCTCTCTCGTGCTATCCCACATGATGTGCTTGTCGAGTCTATTGCAGGTGATGAGCATTTTTTAAAGGTCTTACAGACTCACAAAAAGACCATTGGCTATAGCACTGATGAGAATCCACCCTGATCATTATGAGCACCGCATTCATCTACAAGAGGACCACCACACTAGCATTCCAGTTCAACGCGGGTCGCAAGAGGTGGTCCAACATGTGGCTACTAAACTTCTCGATCCAGGCTGATGGGCAGCTGATGTCCATGTCCCTTTCCTTTCCCTTGTTGCACTGAGGCCATTGCCAAGTTCAGCTTGGGGGAGGACTTCTGTAAGTATTAGTATTATTTTTCTTTTTTCTGTAAGTATTAGTATTATTTTTCTTTTTGTTTTTATTTGCTTTTTAGGATAGTTAAGGTAGGTTATTTGCTTTGAAAAAATGAAAAATCACAAAAAAATGAAATATTGCTGAAAAAAACACAAAAATACGAGTTGAATTCGAATAGTTTGATTGCTTCCCTGTGCCCCGAACTTTGCTTTGAAAAAAACAAAATGATTTAACTCATTATACTGGATAGTTGGGCATTTGTGATTGGGACGTTGTGATGTGATCTTTGACTGCCTTGATCTTGAGTGAATTTTGATGATAAAGTGCCTATTTTAACTGCATGCTTGAATTGGTTAGATTGTGAGGATTCATTCTAGCCTCGGATTTATCTCTATATCCGATATATTCTTGTGTGTTAGTTCCTCGTAGCATTCTTATCTTGGTTTTGGCATTGTACTCGTTGAGTTCTGGTAACTTTAGGCATGTGTTGTGATAGAGGCGTTCATTTGTCTAATTTTAAGCCTCAGAGTTGTTTAATGAATTTTTCCCCCTAGCCCCGCTGAGCCTAATGACTTCTTTTTGGATCTATATTAAGCCACATTACACGCCTTGAGCCTTTGCAATGATTATTGTCCCTAGCCTAGCTTGGGGAGCATTTGTTAAGTTTATATCATAATGTGTGGTTGATTCCGTAGGGCGGTTGGAAAATAATGATATGGTTGTACAAAGAAAAGAAAGAAAGAGAAAAAAAATTGATAGTGAAAAATCTGAAAAATTTCTATGATCTTCATTCGGTAACTATCAAAAGTGTTGGAAATTATGTTGAAAATGACAATTGTTGGTTGGTTCGTGAAACTTCAAAAGTTGGTTATTATCTTGGTTATGTTGCTGTTGCCATGGGAGTTGTTTTGACCACACTTAGTCCTACTAGTGTTTTTTGCTCCCCTTTCTTGGCTTTTCCACCACATTTCCTAAATAATTTCCGTACCTTTACCCGAGCCCCATTACAACCCTGATAAAGACCTTTTGAGCACATGTTTGATTGTATATTGGAATAATACTGAGTCAATATGCCAAAGTTGAAGATTAAGTTTGTTATTTGAGTCGACCTGATTAGGAAGAGCGATATTACACCTTTCTAAACATATGAGAGTGTGAGTGGGAAGGGCTATTATGGTTGGGTTGGTGAGAGATCGGGCACATATTTTGCCTGCCACAAAATTGAGAGGAGTGACACCTCGGTGAGCACCTTTTCAAGATTTGCATGATATGTAGGGCGGCTACGTTTGATGGTTTACTTAAGTGATTGGTAGTCGGGTGATCTGAGCAACTGAACTTGAATTTTGCTTGCTTGAATGATTTTGAGTTGGAAATAATTGAGTTTAAATTTTTCCATCTGAGGGGTGAAGCAATCCTATTCTTATTCCTGTTGTGCTTTGCTTGAGGACAAGCAAAGGTTTAGCTTGGGGGAGTTTGATGTGATGATTTAATATAGTGTTTTTCCCCCTGTATTTGAGCTAAAATGTGTATCAATGGTGCTCTTAGGAGCCATTTTATGCTAACTCTCTCCATCTAGTTGTGGTTTTCTATTTTGTGTCTGATTGCAGGTTTTAGGGAGTTATCTCTCTATTTTCTACCACTATCTGACTATTTCACTGGACTGGAGAGGTTCGAAAACATATTTGATGAGTTCTAAAGTCCTGAGGATACTTTTTGGGATCTCTGAGCGAAGAAGCATTGAAGCCTTGGCGTTTGAAGCCAAGGAATGAGGATTGGAACTGAGCCCGACCGGATCGGGCGCAACACGCCCGATCGGGCGGTCATCGTCTTCAGAAGCAACAGATAAGAGGCGTTGCGGGCCCGATCGGGCAACGCTGCCCGATCGTTATTACGGTGAGGAGCCCGATCGGGCGGTTCGACCCGATCTCATCGGGCGTCCTTGGGTATGTCCTGCGCTGCCTGTGGAGCGATGGTGTGCGGCCCGACTCCATCGGGCGGGTCGGCCCGATGTCATCGGGCGAGGTTATGTTTTGATCCCAGCTGCTGCGTTTGAGCCCGATCTCATCGGGCTTAGTTGGCCCGATCGGGCGGCAGACTCCGCGCACTCATTTAATGATTTCGGGCACTAAGTATAAATAGAAAAGTTAGAACATCTTTGTTTTATCTTGTTTTTAGTCATTATTTCTCATAGTTTCTCTCAAGAACCCTAGCTTTTTACTACTCTTCATTGTGATTCAAGATTGAACCTTTGGATTATTCGCAAGTTTAATATAGTTCATTAATTTGGTAATCTTCTTCCTTGTTCTTTTCATTATTATTTGCTTCTCTATTATTGATTAGATTAGTTTCTTAGTTATTTGCAATAGTTCAAAGTATGGATTTTTATATGGAATTTGTTATTGTTTTCTTAAGCATGAGTGAGTAGTTTTATTTCTAGGATTGTGGGGATCTATGTATGCAATGAAAGATTGATAGATTAGTATAATTACCCTTTATTTCAATTGTTTCCTGTGATTGAATCGTTCATGCTAGATTTATGAATTAGGCCTGATTTGTATTTCTACTATCGCAATATTGAATCTACTTCGAGAGGAGAGATTTCGTATAGGCTTTCAATCATTAGGCATAGTGATCCTTGACCATGCGAGAGCGGCTAGGTGATCTTTGAGGGAGGTAATGTTCGAGAGAAATTACATGTGCCCTAGATAAATTGACTTATTGGGTAGTTATTATTCGTCTCTGATTTCCTGAATTGTATGCATAGTGATCCATAATCCTAGTTCTTTATCAATTGATTATTATCTTCATATTTAGTTCTATCATTTGCCTATTAGTTTAGTCACACACCAATTCTCATCAGATTTAGTTAGTATAATATTAGAATTCAGATACAATAATATAACTTTCTCCCTGTGGATTCGATCCTGACTTCCCTGACTACTTGTTAGTGGACTTTAGGTTATTTTTGATAAGGTGATACGACTTTAGCCTGTCAAATATAGAATAGTATATCTTTTGGAGATCAACTTGGATAGGGAATTGCATGTGTTAATTATTTTGGAGATCAACTTGGATAGGGATAGCGTTGTGCATTGGCGGACATGTGCTTGATCCTAGTTGGTCACGTGATCAACCATTAATTTAGAAAAAACCTTTTATATTTATTCTGCACCGTGTTATTTTCAATATTTTGATGTTTGGTTTAGTGGTTGTTGGGCCGCGAACCTTCAGCCATTGTATCAATAGTACGCGCAGTGGCGGATCCAGGAATTTATGAATGGTGGGTCACTACCGACTAGGTTGCACAGAGACGGATACGGAAACGGGTTCGGATATGGCTACAGGTTCGGATACGGGTACGAATACGCACTCCCATACGGTGACTGACCCTTGAAAAGGGTGGAAAGCGGGAGAAAAGACGAAACATAAGGTAGCTCAAAGCCTCAAACTATCCAGTTTCAGCATCCTTAGAGAACAAGAGACAGTGAGACACACGAGAAGAAAGAGGATATAGGAAATAAAAAAAGGATTTGGTAATTCAACCTATTGCTCGGGTTCATCATTCATGCATATGGTATATCTTAGAGATTCATACAGGTCAATCATGTAATAGACATATAAGGGAGATGGATCGACTCAAATGGACACAGCAACAAAAGCACCTTTACAAGTTGCTAGTCACAACCAAATGACCAATAGGACGTCATATCAAAATAAGACAAGCCTTACCTGTGTCTCCTTATCATCAGAATTTAACCTCTTGTGGTAAGCATCAAGAAAACACCCCCTTTCACTTTCAATTAGATCTTTAAATGGTTCCCAAGTTGCATATGAAGAAGAAATGATCTAGCAATTAATTACTTGAAGGGAATCAAGAAAATGAATTTTTTAAACAATGAAAACGGATATATGATTTATGATAAGAAACAGTGACTTATAACAATTGTTATGACAGTGAGGGATGAATTCCCGATGGAAACATGCCATCAAACCGCAATGTGAAACGAATATAGATCAAAACTAACTCGGTTTACGAGAATATCCAAGATCTCCTCATTTCTTTCGGATAATATTACCAGTATCTCAAATCAAGTTTACTTCTACAAATCAAAAAAACAAAAAAAAGCTTAATACTTTGATTTACAGTGGAAAAATTAAATTAAATTAAATTGAATTCTCTTTAACTACTTAACTGTCCATTTCCGAAAACAAACTCCTCCTAGGCCATTTATGTTCTTGCTCGTCCTCTCCTTCGTCGGAAAACAAAGCGACAGAAATGTGATTCAGCTTTTTCTTGCAAATTCGACGACGATTCAACTTTCGAGCTTGTTTCAGAGCATTTGGAGCTTCAAGATCCTCGATGTCTATTGGATTGTTCAGCAAATCAATTGAATTTCTAAATGCTTTCGTTTTTGAAGGCGTACTGAATGCGAAATGCGATTTCTTTGCGATTATTGCCTGTAAAAATTAACCAAAAATTAGATTGAAATTTCAATTTTATTGGATTAATGATAAGAGTAGTTCAAATTGAAGGATTCAATTGATGAAGAAACTAAACTAATCAAAATGAAATTACTCACCGCATCACAAACTGTTTTAGAAACTGAGAAAAGCTAATTTAGGTCTTCATGATACACACCACAATTAGAGGATGAGACTTGAAAGAAGTTAGAGGATGAAAGGAAGAAGAAGACTGAAGAGAAGAGCAGGAAATGCGGCGCTTCCTAAACCTAAAAATTTTGAAATTTTGTTTTTGGGGGAATGGTGGGTCACGTGACCCACCAGGACTAAACGTGGCTCCGCCACTGAGTACGCGTGTTCGACTCTCGCTGAGGGCTTTTGGTTTCCCTTTTCCATGTTTTCTCACTCCTCTTCTCTTCCTTCTTTTGTTTTTTTGTTCTGTTTTGTATGTTTTCTCGCTCCTCTTCAGTCCCTTCTTTTGTTTTCTTTGTTTTGTTTTGACGATGGCAAAGTCTCCACATTGGTTTTCTTTTCATTTACTATTTTTGTTTTCTTTCTATACAACCTTTTTTCTTTATTTTTGTTTTCTTTCTATACAGCCTTTTTTCTTTATCTCTTTTTGACTAAAAATTTAAGATAGAGCTCTATTTATTAATTTTGTTTTTAGCTTTAAATTTTATAGAGCATTTTGTTCCTTTCTTCTTTGAAAAAAATACCCCAAATAACCCCAACTTTTGTCCAACTTCTTATAATAATCCCAATTTTCGGAAAACACCCAAGCTCGAGGACTATCTTAGTGAAATAATATGAACTCTTCAATTTTTTGTATACTTTATACAATATACCCAAAATGTATTAGTGACGCTGTGAAGGCAAAAAAGATAAGAGTTTGGATTATTATGAGAACCATCCTATGACTCTGATTCTACATATTACTTATGAGTTTTTTGCCTTCCAATTTTTAGTTTGCAAATAGTTAATACCTAGCTACTTGGAAATATATTTCTTCCGAAAAAATTGAGGATTTCATTGTTCTTTTGTACAATTATCTTTGAATGCTTAAAATAAGTGTTATATAATGGCTAATGCATAAACAATTTTAATTTTATTTCACTCATGTTTTTTCGAAGTACTCTGAACCTACGTGGGTCAGATCCTGGATCCGCCACTAGTTAGTGTGATCAACTATTGTCAGGTTCCTGGATCCGCCACTGGCCTTGTGGCCCCCTAGGCAGACTAAGATCACCAACACAAAAGTCGAGTTTGATGTCATGAGAGAGAAGGGCTAAGATGGAGAAGATGAAGAAAACAACAAGCTTGTTCATTTAGTAAGCTAGAGATGGGTGTTGAGGATGGTGGATATAGGAGTTAGCTTTCGGTTTTTGAATCCATTGCTTAGCTTGTATTTCTGTGCATGTAGGCTTTCTACGTGACAACTCGCTTTCAAGAATCAAGAAAGTTATGATTTGTTCACATAATGACATGCGGTTTTCATTGTTGTTTTCCAAGTAAACTAGTTAACTAGGATAGGCGGCACGACGGATATAGGAATTGTATGAATACAAAGAAGACGAAAAGACGGTGCGACTTCGATATATAGAGAGTAGAGACGGAAGATTGTTTAGACTTGCCCTAAAATTTGTATACATCATTGTATTAATCTAGAATTTATCGTTCTAGATAAATACTTGGAGGGATTGCATGTGTTAGTTTTTTCTATTCATGGATTAATATCACCTGGGGGGTTATCTTTTTGTAATCAAGTACATGTCTGGGTCACTAGCTCGACGTTTTATTAAAGCATATTAATCTCCATCAGAGTGATTAAACTTTGGGGAAAAGAGTTGGAACATATAAATTTCGAACCAATAAAGTCCCATCTTGCCACAAGGCGTGCTAAAGTATATTTCCTCCGCGCTTAACATGACAATTAAAAGAATATTTTGTCGCATGTGGCACTCCTAGATTATGACTATTTTAAATCTCAATGAGAACTGACTTTTTACTTTCTAGTGAATTTTTGGCAATTTTCTCACAATATGTTACAATGGGCGCAATACCGCATCACTCAACACACATTTGTGACTATAGATCGTTGGAACTTCACTAGCATAATCTGTGATTTGTACTTACGGTCTGGTCCTATTCAACTTTTTTCGCTTATCTAAACTTAACTGAATCTATCTGAACTTATATGATTTTTTTTGACATTGGGTGAAACCAAATGAACTTATATGAACTTATTAGACTTTATCTGAACAAAACTGACCTTATTTTGTAAACTAAGTCTCATATAAGATCATCTTACCATGATAGTGTCAAACCTTCACTACAAGAAAAAGCCCAGTCACCGACGGTTTGAAGCCGTCGCTGATGTTAAAAAAGTTGTCGCTAAAAAACAACACCGACGGCCAACGATCGTTAAACGACCGACGTTGCAGTTTTGGTCGCTGAATTAGAAATCAACGACCGTCTGGCCGTCGGTGGCCCCTCAACGACGGTTTTCTTCACTCAACACCGTCTGCTACGCTGGCCGTCGTACAATATATAATACCAACGGTTTTTGGCCGTCGGTTATTCAACGACGGTTTTACACAGCCGTTAAGTCAACGACGTTGTGAAGCTGTCTTTGTTTCACCGACGGCTCTAAACCGACGGTCATGAGCTTCGTAAACCGTCGCTGATTGTCGTAAGCCGTCGTTACCTTAAACTTCCTTGGCAGCATTGATCTCTTGTACAACGATTGGTTAGCCGTCGTTAGTTCAAGTTTAGTCGTCGTTGTTTTTATTAATTATATTAAAAAATATAATAATGTTTTCCATGATTATACTCAAACCTAAACCTATACCTGCACGGCAACACCGAAATATACTACATTAAACCTGTTCCTGCGTCGCCTCCATCGCATTCTATATTTTAAACTAAAGAAATATGCAACTTAAACATGAAATAGATTAGATTTATGTACACAAAATACATCCCAATGTCGGGAAATATAGACACTAAATGTCTGTAATTAAACAAACTACCTTGATTAATTATATGTACGCAAAATAAATCCCGGTGTCGGAAAATCAAATAAAAGTCGAGTTTCAAAAAAATATACCGAGACATCTAAAAACAAAGCTAGATATATGCCGATAAATATAGACACTAAATCCATATATAAAGTTAGACTAAGTATGTAGAAACTATAAGTTAGTAATCTAGTTGCAAAACCAAACAAACTACACCGCCGGTGTCTCGTAGCACTAGTGCCGCCACCACCAAACCCCGGGTCATCCTCCGGGTCCGCGTTGTGGAGAGGGTCCCGTGTTGCAACCTCGAGAACAAGTGGCCGAAATTAGACATGTTCCGCATCATTTCCTGCAGAAGGGCCCGGTTTGACTCTTCCAGTCATGCTGCGACCTTTGCCTCCACTTCTTCCATCAGTGCAGCGACCTTGGCCTCCACCTGCGCCTCTAGCTGAGACAAAATCGACAGCTCATATGGTTGTGAAGAGCCATCTCCTCCTCGCCCAGATGAAGAGTTATAGTACAAATGATCTCCCTGACCCAACCCCCTTGCACTTTTCCTCTTATTCCTCCCACCAACCGGTCTCCCAATACAACAAATCAGGGTTCGGCTGTGACCCTTGAGTGGTACAATCATCCAGCTTCTTGTTGTACGTCTCCTGCATTTGGTTAAATAATATACTCATATTCACGCATTTTCAAGCAATATGGTCTAAAATTAGCAAAAACGACTTATATTTGGTTCTAACATGCCTATATTTTGTAATTTCAATCAAAACTACAATCTAACACATTAAAATAATTATATATAGGATGTTTGAGGTGTTTATGATTCAAACTAACTTAAAACTACTCAAATTCATTCATTTTCAAGCAATATGGCCTAAAATGAGCTAAATGACCTATATTTGGTTCTAACTTGCCTATATTTGGTAATTTCAATCAAAACTATAATCAACACATTAAACTAAGTATATATAGGATGTTTGAGGTGTTTATGATTCAAACTAACTTAAAACTACTCATATTCATGCATTTTCAAGCAATATGGCCTAAAATGGGCTAAATGACCTATATTTGGTTCTAACTTGCCTATATTTGGTAATTTCAATCAAAACTACAATCTAACACATTCAACTAAGTATATATAGGATGTTTGAGGTGTTTATAACTCAAACTAACTTAAAACTACTCATATTCATGCATTTTCAAGCAATATGGCCTAAAATGAGCTAAATGACCTTTATTTGGTTCTAACGTGTCTATATTTGGTAATTTCAATCAAAACAAAAATCTAACACCTTAAACTAAGTATATATAGGATGTTTGAGGTGTTTATGATTCAAACTAACTTAAAACTACTCATATTCATGCATTTTCAAGAATTATGGCCTAAAATGAGCTAAATGACCTATATTTGGTTCTAACTTGCCTATATTTGCTAAATGACCTATATTTGGTTCTAACTTGTCTATATTTTGGCCTTTCTTTAGCTTTCTTAAGCACCCAGTACCGCAAGTCTCTCAGACGATTTGCAGCTTTCATCTTGTATGCTTTCCTCACTTGGCCATCTAACTCAGGAGCCCATTCGTAAAGACCCTTTAATCAAACATTAAACCAAGTTGTTAATAAACTAATATAATAAATTTAATTCTTCATAATTCGATTCATACATACCGTGAATGAGTTCCACCAATGCGTCTTTGTGGCATCGTCAACCTCACTGTAGTTGAACCAAGGTTTTCGAAAATGACCTTGGAAAATGTCAGTGCTGGACCCACTAACTTTGTTATCATCAAACCTGAATTGAAAACAAACACGTAAATTGTCAATATCATTTAATATAAATATTATGAACCATATATTAACTTAGAAACTTAACACAATCCAGTAGGGCTTAAAACCCTTTTTGATGCACGGTTTGACCCTTCACCTTCCTCCCTATGGTTGCTCGGCGTCTCCGGTACATGGTCACCAATGTCACATGCCTGTGAATCATCTCGTTGCATCTCAGAGCCAAGGTTCTGGCTTTCTGGAGCTCCTGGTGACTCAAAAAGCTCCCTGGGAATCAAATGCCCACGACCTTGGCTTCCACCTAAGCCATCTCGACCTCTGCGCCCCTTAGGATTAGACATGATTACCTATATAAAACAACAAATTTATAAATCATGGTGGATATGATTAATCGTTAGTCTACCATCAAAGTGAAGAAAAGTCCAGCATCATTACAAAATAAAAAGTAATCTTCAACATATCATTACAAAAGTCACGAATTTTAATATAAATGGTGTTCTTAATACAAGCTATGATATACTAAAACAAATCAAAGTGAATTCCCATCCTCGCTTAGTTCATCATCACAATCGTCATCCCAAAAACCATCATCTTCATCGTCATCATCCTCGCTATCTCCAGACTCGAAACTAGACTCTTCTTCATCATCACCTGAGGGGACTTCGAACAAAATATCTTCATCATCTGCTTGAACACACTCGACATCATTACCCTCTTCATAATCGGGAATATCATTTGGATCAGAAAGAGTTGGAGTCCCAACACTTGTCTCCTGAAGGAAGTCGAAGTCAACGGGAGCATCAATCACATACCTTGCCTTTATCCTAAACACAGCCCACCATTGAGCACGATCTCTTTTCAAGCTTGGGTACGGTGCGAAGTATACTTGGCTAACCTGGTATGATAGCACAAAGGGATCAAACTTGGGGTATTTCTTGGTGTGGTTGACTTCAACTAGCTTGTACTGATCGATGTTCATTCCCCTGACATTGTCCATCCAATTGCACTTGAATAGAATACTGCTATATTGCCTAAGGGCACCCGTAAACTTCAATTCTATAACATCATCTAGAATCCCAAAGAAATCACTCCCTTCGTCATTAGACACACACACTCCATAATTCATGGTGGACTTGTGTTTGCTTGATCCTTGTGTTTGGAAATTGTATCCATTAACATAGTATCCATTCCAAGTGCGAACTAATGTCAAAGGACCCATTGCTAAAGCAAACAGTACATCATCATTTGGTCTGTCTTGAATAACCTATTAAAATAATTCATATGTTAGATATAGCTTTGTATCAAGCAAGATTTAATAGTCAAACAAACTCACTTTCGATCTAAACCAATCAAGGTATTATGCTTCATGTTGCACCCACACATCTTCTGCACGTAGAGTAGGTCGAATTTGAAGAATGTGGTCCTCGAAATCCCTTACAATCATAACAATTGTTAATGTCTAAATTAAAATAGAATTTAAATTTGTAAATAGTATGATTAATAACAAGTGTTTTACTTTTCAAATTCTTGTAAGATGCCTGTATTTGCTAACACATATAGGTGTGCACGTTGAAGTTCTGCTTCAGTTAAAAATCGTGTTCCACCTGCATTTGACGGCCGACCACAATCAACTTTAAATAGTTCTGGGACATTTTCGTCGAGCATCCTATCAACTTCATCATTGACATTACGGCCTAAATCTCGTGTCTTAGTATCCACTCCTTGCTGAAAGTAGTTGGAACAAAAGTTTGCAATCTCTTCACACAAGTACGCATTACAAATAGAACCCTCCACATGAGCCTTGTTACCAATTTTGCGTTTTAAATGATTAAGGAACCTAATAAAGTGGTTATGAAAAGAGTTACACAATTGCGAAGAACAATTAAAAAGGATATATGAAAATGAAAGATAAGGTACCTTTCAAAGGGATACATCCAATGGTATTGTACAGGACCACATAGCCTAGCTTCGCGTGGAAGGTGAACCGGTAAGTGTTCCATGGAATTGAAGAATGATGGTGGGAAAATATTTTCAAGTTTACAAAGGATCTCGACTATGTTCTTTTCCAATCTTTCCATGTCACTTATTGTGATGGTGGAGCAACACAAATCACGAAAAAAGAGGTTGATCGCAGTAACAGCTTTCCACACATGAACCGGGAGCAACTCCTTTAATGCTATCGGTAATAATCTTTCCATGAAGACACGACATTCATGACTTTTCATACTGTGCAGCTTACCGGACTGCATGTCCACACATCTTGTTAAGTCGAAAGCATAACCATCGGGAAATTTTAAATCTCTCACCCGCTTGCATAATACTTTCCTTTGGGATATGTCCAAGGCGAAAGGTGCTTTTGGTGGAGTTTCTTTTCCGTTCGCATCCTTGGTAACATGAAGTTGAGGCCTTTTACACACTTTAGCAATGTCTTTTCGGATGCAACAAGATGTTCGATGTGTGTTTTTTCACATCCATAATTGTGTGAATGAGTTGGTCGAAAAGTTTTTTCTCAATGTGCATGACGTCAAGGTTGTTACGAAGATGGAGAGTTTTCCAGTATGGGAGCTCCCAAAGACAGCTTTGTTTGAACCACCCTTTTTTCAACTTTTTCAAAGTATTAAGTGCTTCTGGCCCATCTGTAGCCTTTGGCAAGTCTTTAACACATGACCACAACTCTTCCCCAGACATGATGTGTGGCGGAGACCCTTTTTCAACCTTATTTCTGCAAAAAGCTACTTTGTTGTTACGAAAAGGATGATCTAGGGGTAGGAATTGACGGTGACAATCAAACCAAGAAACTTTACCCCCATGGTCGAGCCAAAAAGCTTTAGATTTGTCCAAACAGTAAGGACATGCCTTTTTCCCAGCAGTAGCCCAGCCAGATAGCATACCGTACGCAGGAAAATCACTTATTGTCCAAAGAATGGCAGCACGCATATTGAAATTCTGTTTCCTAGAAATATCATAAGTTGTTGCTCCAACATCCCATAATTGCTTCAATTCCTCGATTAAGGGTTGCATGTACACATCCAAGTTTCCCTTCGGATTTTTAGGACCAGGAACGAGCAACGAAAGGAACATGAAGGGTTTTTTCATGCACATCGATGGCGGCAAGTTGTACGGGGTTAAGATGACCGGCCAACATGAATACTGACCCCCAAACTTTCCATGTGGACCAAACCCATCGGTACACAAACCGAGCCGAACATTCCTAGGCTCAGATGCAAATTCGTTAAAGGATCTATCCAAATGCTTCCAAGCTTCACTGTCGCTAGGGTGAGCCATTTTGTCTTCGGCTCTTGGATTTTTGGCATGCCATGTCATTTCTTGAGCAACATTTTTTGTTGCATACAACCTTTGCAATCTCGGTGTGATTGGGAAATAAATCAGAACTTTCATTGGAACTAAAGGCCCCTTAGAAGTCCTTTTATATCTGTTGCTATCGCACACTCTACATCTGTTCAAGTGTGCATAAGTTCTCCAAAATAACATACAACCTTTGGGGCACGCATGAATCCTCTCGTGGAGAAGCTCTAATCCCTCCAAGATCTTCTTCGTATCGTAAAATGTGTTACTCATGTTGTTGTTGTTAGGTATTGCTTCTTTCACTAATGAAGCAAACACATCAACACACCTATGTGGCAAATTGTACTCACACTTCAGAGATACTATTCTAGATGCCATTTCCAACACGGACATGGAGCTCCCTTCGTACAACGGTTCCTCAGAAGCCTTTAATAGGTCAAGAAACACCTTTGCTTGAGGATTAGGATCCTCGTCCATTCCACTAGGCTCTTCAACATTGGACGGTTCTGGGTTATTCCCAAGAGCATCGAAAATCATTTCACGGTATGGATTAGATGGCTCATGTGCGGATCGAGGTAACTCTTCACCATGAGAATACCAATCGTAGTAATCAGGTATAAATCCCTTCCTATACACATGCACTTTAACCGTGTCTGTGTCATGCATACGTCTATTCTTGCATTTCGGACACAGGCATCTAACTGCATCCAAACCTGGGCTTTCAGGATTTGCTTTGCAAAATTCAATGAATTCATCAACCCCCCTCAAGAACTCGGGCCTCAAGTTACGCCCATTGTACGCTCCTTCCGTTTCATGGTGCCCAACTCTACAATTCTAAATCATTTCAATCACAATAGTCATTAACAACCCACATACGTACAATTCTACAATTCTAGGCACATGATGATGCAAACATATTTATTTAAACACTTAAATTAAATTTATAACATTATCCAAACTTTTTCCACGAAAACAAATATGTCAAAAAACAATATAAACATTTCAAATAGTGTAACAAATAAAGGAATGTGCAATAAATTAATTATTGTGATAATTATATAGTTTTTAACTTTTATAACCTTTAATAAACAAACCATTATATAAATTATTGTGATAATTATTACACTAACTTAAACTTCAAAGTATTATAAAATAATAAATTAAAGCATACCTAGAGGCGGCAGGACAGTCCGACGGCAAGGACACAGTGGCAGAGAGACGGCACAGTCCGACGGCAAGGAGACAGTGGTGTATGGCCACCTACATTCACAAAGCCGGATGAGGGTTTGGTGAGTGCCAAAAATTCAAAAAATATATTAAATAAGTAGGGCTTAGAAGTTACAGTCCAAACAAGACAAGAGCTAGAACTAGAACAGTTTCTATTCAATCTACCCAATTTTTGTGTTGCCATTACATGTATTTGTTTTTCCAAAACCTTGCTTATCCAAATTAAATCACAAGACTATCTCTCTCCGTTGATCCATTCCAAATTTCCAAAATTCCAACTTTCCATCTAAAAAGTTCAATCACCCATCTTTCAAGTTTCAGTGAGTTTTACTTTACAATAGCTGAACCAGAGATGAATTATTACTCCTGAATTGCAAACCCAACTTATCATTATTGTTATTCAAATTATATTCTAGCACTACATTGATACTAAGGATTATAAAGAAAAACAACAAAGTAGACAAAAACAAAATAAAAAAGAAACAAACGAACAATAAAACAGAAACCCAGTATGGTTTTCTCCAAACTACAAAGACTATCTAGCAAATATCAATTTGAAGAGTATATTATGAAGCAAGAGATTGATTGAGTAAGGAGATTTAACAAACGAACAATTCATCTTGTTTTACAACTTATAAGTGGCATAATCTTCTTTTAGGATTATACATATATACTTGGTGGGTTTTGGCTTGCTATCAAAAATTACAACAATAACATGAACAAAACAACCAACAACAAATTAAACTCAAACTAACAATCAACAACAAATTAAACTCAAATTAACAAACAACAACAAACTTGAGATTGAAGAGAGAAGTTACGGATTGAAATGGAAGAAGACGTTGCGTCGGCGGCAGCAGCGGCGGGAGGACTGAATTACGCAGCAGCGGCGGAAGGACGGACTGAATTACGCGGCAGCGGTGGTGCGCGTTGGCCTTCAATCCCAAAAACTCAATTTTTAGGGTAACAAAAATAAAAATAAACAGAGAGTTGTGCAAATTACCGCCGGCAAGGTGGTTTGCGTCGCCGGTCTCCAGTCGCCGGTCGCCGGATTGGCCTTCAAGGGCAGTTTCGCCGACGAATTTGTTTGAGTGTGTGGGAGTTTTTTGAGTGCGTGGGAGTTTGTTTGAGAGTGGGAGGAAACGACTAAATTTAGTGGGAGTTTGAAAGCGAGTTGTTTTAAGTCGTAAAATAATAGCGACGACTTTCATTAAAAGCATCGACGGTTCTAAGCCGAAGCCCAGGAACTACAAATTCGAAAATTTAAAAAATAACAGCACCGACGGCTCTAAACGGTCGTTGCTATCAGCGTGCGTTCAAACCGTCGCTGATATCTAAAAAAGCCGTCAGTGGCACCGACAACTTTAAACCGTCGCTAATTACTTGTTTAACAACGGTTTTTCTGGCCGTCGCTGCATAGCGGTCGTTGATTTGGCATTTTCTTGTAGTGCTTATTTTTGCTTTTTTTTGTTGAACTAGAGTTACTAGACTTATCTAAACTTATTAGACCTTATTAGTCCTGATTAGACCTTATATGAACTTATCAAAACTTATCTAAGCTTAACTAAACTTATCTGAACGTATTCGAACTTATTTTTATAAGGACTGAAAATAAGGTGAACATAACATACCTTTTATATGTTGAAGTTGTGTGTTCTACAATAAGATTCTGAATATAGCTTAGGAAGTAGTTTCTATTGCATATTTGCATAGTAGAAATTTATTTTTCATGTTTTAGAACAACAACCTATACTTAATTTGTCGAGAAATTATGAGTTCCGCTGTTAGAGTTGTTATTCGTGACTTGAAATCTTGTGAATGGCATAAGGCTGACTTTGAATGCACATATCTCTCAATCTTTAAATGGTTTTGATGTGATTCAAATTGGAGGTGAAAGCTTGTTTCAAGAGCTTTCCAACGATAGCATAAGTTACGCCCGTTTTACGAAGAACGCCCGGTTTGCGAGACGCGTTTCCAAATCGGATTTTATTTTTAGGGTTTTGTACGGAGTATATTCTAGGATTTTTGTGCGGGGTTCCTTATGTTATAAAAGGACCTCTTGGTGTTCATTATTTGACACAACTTATGACACACTTTTAGCCTCTAGTATTTTAGGACTCCTTGTAATTATTTTCTCTGTTTTTCTCCATCATAGTGAAGAAGCTCGAATCCCCCACCTGTGGACGTAGGTCTATTTTGACCGAACCACGTAAATCCTTGTGTTCTTTTGTTTATCTTCTTTATTGTTTTCTCATCCTTATTATTTCATTGATTTTGTTCCGCATTAATCAAACTACAACACCCCGATTCCTAACAAGAGTCTTAGGTGGAATTGAACTTGATTTTATTGGCTTTATCTGATTTTTGCAATTAGGTAGCCATTTGACGAGTGTTCGGATGGTTATTTTAGCTTTAGCAAATTTTAATATTTGTAGCATATTAGTCAATAGTCACTATATACATATATGTGTGTGAGAGAGAAATAACCTATAATGTAGGTACACTTGGTTTATAAGGAAAATTATATACAATTAGGTTTATGATATTTAAGGGTTTGTTCTCCTCAACTTATTAAAATAAGTTTAACAAAATTCGGTTCGGTAGAGAGTAAAATTATATTTATTGTAATATGTTCAACAAAAAATAAGTTCAAGTTTAACAAAAATAAGTTCGGTAGAGAGCAAAATTAAGTTAATTATAATAAGTTCACCAAAAATAAGTTAAATTCATCAAAAATAAGTTCAACAATTCACAATAAATAAAGAATTTAATATTCTCTTCTTTTGCAGATAATGATATACATAATTATTACTACTACTACTACTTTAAAGAATTATCATTTTTAATGTTAACGTAATAAAACATTAAATCACACAATATAAGATGTAATCCGTGCATCGCACGAGATTTATAAATATTGCATATATATAGAAGAGAATATTTTCGGGAGCATAAAACCTGCCACTTCATTTTAAAGTAATCTTAAAATAATGGAGTTATTATATAGCTTGCCACATCACAATTTTAAAAGTAAGAGTATGTTGTTATAATTGCCCTCATTATCTTCACCAAAAAATAAAATTTATCATCATTATATGCAATGTGGAATTGCTATTAATTGTTATTGGTGTTATTGTTATTTGATATTAGTGCAGTACATAATTGCCGTTTATTATTACTATTATTATTACCGGCCACTTTGTTACTATAACTACTTTATCTAATTATTATGTTATTACTATTATTATTACGGTGTTGCCATAGAAAGTCTTGGGTGTAACTATTACACCATAATGTATGGTGTAAAACAAATGCTTCATACGGGACATCTTCTGCGTCCTCTCACTTTCTTTCTCCTCATCATCGGAGTATTACTCAACCTTTCAATGGCGTCCTCCAATTCTCTCACGTGCTATTTCTCTATCCAAAAATCGATCGATGAAGATGAGATGTCCAACCTCCGCACTCCTCTCTCTTGAACCTTTGCCATTGGAGCAACAGGAGGTCCAACGAGTTCAAGCATCAATCAATGAAGATAATAATGGTTGTAGAGGAAGAGGCGGAGCAACGGAGGTGGAGTTGGTGAGGGAGTGCCGCCATTGATGAAGGAGGAGTGAGAAAAATGTTTTTTGGGGGGGGGTTAGATGTGGTTAGAAGAGAGAGAGTTAGAGTGAAAGTTGATTTAAAAATGATATGGAATAAACTCAAAATGATATAAAAATATACCAATGATGGCATGAAACATATTTAAAAAATGAAATAAAACAAGTCCAACATGATACATATCAATAATGACATGAAAGAGTTTTATGAATGACATAAAACAAATTTAAAAATGACATAAAACAGTTCCAAAATGATATGACACATACCAATAATGACACGAAAGCGTATTGTAATTGACATGGAACAAAACTCTAAATGGTATAAAACATACCAATAATGACATGGCACATATTTAAAAATGACATGAAATAGTTCCAAAATGATATTAAACATATCAATAATGGCATGAAAGAGATTTATAAATGACATGAAACATATTTTAAAATGACATGAAACAGTTCCGAAACAATATAAAACATGCAAATAATGACATGAAACAATTATAATTAG
Source organism: Beta corolliflora (assembly GCA_947648045.1). NCBI lineage: Eukaryota > Viridiplantae > Streptophyta > Magnoliopsida > Caryophyllales > Amaranthaceae > Beta > Beta corolliflora. Next base: position 734,190 of record CANSZD010003118.1, on the reverse strand, counting down.
CTCTCACATGTGAGATTTTGTTACACAATAAGTTATGCTGTAACATGTTATACCCAAGACGCACTCTAAGTTTTTTTATATATCAATAAAAATAAATTCAATTTAGCAAAAATGAGTTCAGCAAAGATAAGTTAATTTCTACTTTTACCTGTTTTAATACTCTGTTGTAATTTCAAATTCAGCCTATGTAAAAAAAAAGTTAAATTCAGCAAAAATGAGCTTATGAGAACAGAGTCTAAAACTATTAATATAATTAAGTAGGTATTCGACGTGAGTTTGGATAGTAATTTAGCTTTAGCAAATTTGAATATATGTAGCATCATTGTATCAGAATTAGTATTAGTCATTAAATACGTGTGTGTATGTAACACCCCAACCCCTGACGGAGTCGAGTCGATTCTTACCAATGAGCAACTAGGGCAAACATCTATCCTCACAAACTCACACAAGTTCTTTCGAGACATTTTCACTCAAGCGCATCCTAAGAAACTTCCAAGGAGGTCACTCATCCCAAAACTACTCCCAACTAAGCACGTTTAACTTTGGCGAGTAACTTAGGAAAAGATATCCTAAAAGAATGATGCATCTTCTTAGCATGATCGAGTAGCTTCGCTAAATCCCTTAAATCCCAAAAAATGTGTGGATTAGGAATTGAACCCTAGATTTCACTAGGGAATATTGAAAAGCTCAGCACTTAAGTCAACCCCTATTCCTGTAGTTCATTGCTCATGTGAGAGAGTTCTAAATTTTTTTTTTTTGAAAGAGAAATTTCATTAATTGAAGGCCAAACGGCATCTACAATAGGTATTAAAGAAAAACAAGATACAATCAAACAAGGTTAAATCAAATTCGTCTTCGAAGAAACTACAATGAACCAAATCGAGCAATACAGCGCACCCCCTTGTATTTGCTGAATCAAGCAGCTATTGTTGAGGAAGTCTATCATTTTGACATAGTTTGAGAAGAGCATTCTTGATCGAGCCATGTTGACCGCATCCGAGATTCCAATACCTTCATGTTGAGTCTCGAACTTCAACCAATGAGAATAATTTCTCATACCTAAAAACAAAAAAAAACCATATTCACAACTCCCATATGGGAGAAGGAGATCTCCACAACAGAGACTAAAATCTCCATAATAGGGTTTGAAAAAATCTCATAAAAAGAGACTAATTTATTCAACAAAACAAGAAATAAATAAACTAAAAACTGAAAATTAAAGGGGAAAGGGGCTTACCATGAATGAAATCATCCATGGCATCCCCTAATTGAGGAAGAAAGGGTAGGGGAGACTAGGGTTTGAGAGAGAGAAAAAAGAAACAGAGGGGGGCAACTAGGTTTTAAAAAAAACATTTCCTACATCTTGTAGCGTACACTCAACACAGAGAGAGTTCTAAATGACCAATAGCATAACCTGTATAGTGTAGGCCGCCTAGATGTAATCGTTTTTATGATGGGAGTTGTAATAGTACTATTACACTTCTATTCGTTATTTGTTTTTCTTTGTTTACTAGAAGGACAAACAATTTTTTGGTACATTTGTCTATTTTATTTAATACTGATTCACCCTACAAGAATCCCTTATTTTAGCGACCGTGTAATTTATCGATCGCTTTAATATCGGTTGTTAATATAAAATTACGGATCGTTGGAATGGCAATCGAAAAATACCGACCTCTTATATCAATTAGTAAGTAGTAACTGCTCAAATTAGCAGTTTGAGATTACCTACCGACTTATACTCTCTTCTTTTTTAAGTATATTTTTTTATTTTGACTTACACACTTATATATGCATAATTTTAAATATTAATATATCTAATTATTCATTATAAAATAATTATAGTAGTTGGTTTTTTGAAAATATACGTCTAGACAAATTCAGCAACATCTTGTATACTAATATTAAATATTATATGCATGTAGAAAAATATGGTCAAAGTAGAGTTTGTTGATAGTGCAAAAGTCCAAATGGAGCATTTATTTAAAAACAGATAAAGTCTTGATTACCGACCGTCCAAATGTAAGTAATTTTTGGGTAATAAATGCTTCTTACGACCATGCCATCACCACCCCTAGGGTCGTCTAATAGGGAGTGTAAAGAGACCAACATAACAGGCATCGCTTTTATAGGGCCCAAAAATTTAAAATTAAATGTTTATCTAGTCATATTGTTCAAACCCGAACTTTGTTTTGTCAAAAATATTTTGACAATGATATATTTTATAGAATACATTATTTATAATTTTACAATTTATCCATAATATATTTTATATTCAAGGCCTAACTTTATAATTAGCACGGGGCTCAAAATTTTTAATACAGTCTTGCCCACCCCCATATAACAAAATTAACCCTAACTCGCCGCTTCTGTCCAGAGCTTCTACGTGATTTTTTCTTTCACCTCCGGCCTTTGCTCACTCGTCTATTATCTCCATCTCAACTTCTCCAAGATTTAAAAAAAGTAAAAAATCTCCATCATATCTTAACTCTCAAGGAATCCATGGTCAAAGGAGTTCAAGGAATTTTCTCTTTCCTCTTCTACTTTTTGCTCAAGCTCGTTTCTAATGGTATGTTTTCTTTCCTGGACTCATCTTCCTCAATCTTTTCGTTTTTAAAATTTGTTCTCCTATCCTCTTCTCTTTGTGATAATTTTTTTGAGATACGCCTTTTCAGTTCTCGTTTTTAATTTCCGGTTTTCTTTACTTAAATTTGATAAGTGTATGGGTGGTTGTACGTGAAGAACTAGAGTATATCTTTAATGCGAACTCAAGTGAAGAAGAACTAAATAGTTGGTAAGTCTTTTTACGGACCGCTAAACATTCGGTACTTTAAAATGGAAAGTTTTCTATTAATCCTTTCTATATAAATTAGCGAAGTAAGGAAATGGAAGCACACAATTTAGGGAGGAACTTGGAAATGCATATTGTGGAGTTGTTTATAACAATTTACTTTGCTCTCCAAGTAATATAAAGGAAGACTCTGATACAATATTTCAAATTTATTGGGATTTCAAATAAATCATGTTGGACATGATAGATAGAAGTGATGCATGTCAAATAAACAACGTATAATGTTAGGATATCAAGCTGTGCCGAACGTTCTCTTCAATCGCATTACTTCTTTGTGGCTTAAGAGTGTGATCTGCTCGACTATGTTAGCGGGCAGATTGCCAGCAAACAAGGAGGGAGTAGTGAGTTGCAATCCTGGATTTGCACCATTCAAACTAACAAATGCAGTAGCAGCAGTGTTGCCAACGTTGACCTGGAAGTGAAGCATGGCTTGTGGAAAGACCATGACATCACCAACCTCTAACCTTTTATAATATGCTCTGTTGTTCATGTCAATAAATCATGCGATGATTGTACCACGAATTACGGTAATGACTTCTGATGTGCGATGAAAGTGTAGTGGGATAACACCCCCTACCCCAAAGTCTAACCTTGCCATTGAGATGCCCAAGCCATTCAATGCTGGGAATGCATCTGCAAATGCTAAAGTCACATTGTTTTTGAAAATATTTGTGGTTGTTCTTTAATCTTTCACCGCGAAAACCCGTGTAAACAAAATCATCGGTTGTAATTGTACTAGGATTTTTACAAGCGTATCCTTCTGGTCCCCTAGGGAGGTTAGGATCTCCAACACAAAAATCTAATTCTATGGCATGAGAGAAAGAGGCTAAGATGGACAAGATGAAGTAAACTGCAACCTTGTTCATTTTGTAAACTAAAGATAGGTGGTAAGGTTTGTGGGTATATGAGGTAGTCTTCTTGTGATTAGTTAGCTCACTAGCTGCATTGCTTAGAGCGAATTAGCACCCTTTATATAGAATTGGCTGAGCATGGAAGTCTACGTCTCTACGAGACGACTCGCTGTCAAGACAGTTGGGCTACTTGGGCCTTAGACTTGTTCGCATGCGGCTTTATTATTCTTGCCAAGTAAACTATTGTAGCTTGGCAGGGGGCACCACATGGCACATAGATGAATCATATATATTATTAAAGCAAGAAAAAATTCAACTTTACGCAGCATTTCATGTAAATTCCCGCTCTCACAATGCACGCCAGGTTTCATTGAGCAACGAAATCAAAGCCACGTGTCAATCCTATTAAAATGATTTTGTTTGATTTATGAATTATGATATTATTAGTTTCCAAAAATTTTAAAATCGGTCATTGAATGCCTTAGAAAACCTCCAATTCCCTTAAGTTGAATATATATCCGTGATTTGGGCTGTAAAAGAAAGATTCCTCACTGGAAGGAAATCTCCACTTAAGCAAATCTTCCAAGGTTTTTCCTTCCTGTCAAATATTCCATTCAGCTACTCTTTTTGAAGTTGAAAAATATTTACAGGATGGTTTTAGATTTGATACTGAAATTGTTTAAGGAAATTTAGTTACACACAATTGAATGACTGTATTATAAATCCGTGCAAGAATATACACACAATTCAAAGCCACGTGTCAATATGATTTGGGTTTTTTTGTTCTTATGTTTTGCTGGGTGATTGTAATTCTAAAGGTATACAGGAAAATAATGTGAAGTGACTAACAATTTTCTCACTTCTCAAGAAATAAGGTAGAGAGAGGATGAAGAGATGGAAGTTTTTTCTTTCATGGGGAGATGGAAGGATTTGGAGGCGAGTGAAAGAAAAAGAAAAAATGGTTTCAAGAGGGGGAGGGAATTGAGTTTGAGTGTTGTGTTGTGTTATCTTCTTCTTTCTTCATTGATGTTGTGTAATCCTTTTTCTTTTTCGTGTTTCCAGATGACATAATCATCTTATTATATAACATATGATAGTACAACTCATGGGTGGAATGAGAAAAATGCAAATGTTAATTATCTGATATCTTGATATGCTACCCATCTAATTTATTTTGTTTTTTCGTAATTCATTGTTGGTAATAATTAATGAATACCACACCATGATCATGAAATAGCCAGCTCACGAGAAGATGCAAATGCTAATAATAGTAATGCAAGTTTATTTTATTACCAAACAAGAAATAAAAAAATGTACCACACCATGATGATTATGAGAGAGTATGTATAACAAAAATAATAACAACTTATCCGGAAAAAGCCATCTTTTCCATCATACTCTGAAGAAAAATCCATTCCACGCTGTCATAATAACAACTCAATCTTTACTCTCAAAGTGGTCAAGGGTAGGCTAATATGAATTGCTACAGGAGGCAAAGCCAGGTTTAGTTGTGGAGGGGGGTCAGTTTAACATAGAATTCTAAACATGGTTGTGGAGGGAGGCGAGATTACCTATAAAACAAGATACAACCATTGTAACCCATTGATTTTCTTCAAAGTTATATTGGGGCTGCAGGGGGCCAGGGGCCATGACCCTCTTAGGCCCCAACATAGCTTCGCCCCTGAATTGCTATAAGAAATTATATCCATGACCAATGCATACTAAAATTTCTAACAAAATAAAGTTAAGGTGAGAGAAGTAAGACGAGAGACAATTGAATTAGGAAAAAAGCGAAAATCACATATAAGGGCCAGTTTAGTTCAACTTATTTTAGCCTATCTATGACAATATAAGTTCAAATATATTTAGATAAATTTAAATAATATAGACAAACTAATTAAGTTGTTTTCAGAAAACGTAAGATACAAATAAGAAAATTTAATTTCAGACAAGATAAGTTGTTTACAGATAAAATAAGTCTTTATAATTAAGTTTAAAATTCATATTAGTTCAAATAGTATAATTGCATACATGATCAATTGTTGTAAAGTGAGCCTCATAATATAAATAAGAAAATTGAAAAGAAGAAAACTTCAGTCCTACGTGTTAAGACATCCTCCTTCCTCTACTCTCCTTCTTCCTCAAATTTTCGGCCTTTTCTTTGCTTATGCCACGTGGCATAAGTGTTCTTCTAATCACCTGTTTATGGAGAGATTTGCCTTGCTTTCATTGCCTTAAACCACGCCCAAATTGTAATAATCAAATTGTCTAACACTCTCACATTGTGATTTGCCGTGATTATTGTCGTAAATCCCGTTCCTAATTTTTGCAAATCATGATTCTCCAATTTTTTTTTCAAAATCTTCTTCCTTCCCTCCTTTAAAGATAGTAAGCAATCAAACCCAATCAAATATCCACTAATTAGGAAATTGATTGTTTTATAATTGCTATAATTTAGGCAAAGAAAGGACTAATACCAACTCTATAACTATAAGTATTCACAAACAGTATGTTAAACCCATTAAATATTACATACCCACAATTTCAAAACATCCCACCAAATTGAGAATCCTCAAACAGAGAAAATTATGATAAAAAAAGGTGAATAATCAAAGGTCGAAGAAAAATCGAACCAGAAGCAAAATAAATGAGTCGGCCATGGACATGAGCATTAAGTGAGTTGAGAGCGAGTGAGTCAGCTCATTTTTGTTGTAATTCATCCAAAAATGAGTATCAATTCAATCAATTGGAGTAAGAAAAAAAAGAGAGAGAGAAAAACTCCTACAAAACAACAATTAAATGTACGCTCGCACAACAAAACGGCAAAGAAGAATCGGGAACCAACCAACGATAGGAGAGAGAAAAACTCCAACCCCAAAACCGCCATTAGATGAGAGAGAAACGAAAAACCCTAACAATTAAAATTTTGCCAATGAGAATCATTTGAAGTGACTAACAATTTTCTCACTTCTCTAGAAATGAGATACAGAGAGGAAGAAGAGATGGAAGTATTCAAGTATTCTCTTTAATGGGGAGATCGAAGGATTTGGAGGAGAGCGAGAGAAAAAAGAAAAAATGGTTTATGCTGAGGGTTTGAGTTTGAGTGTGGTGTTTTCTTTTTCTTTCTTCATTCCTTCCTCTGTTTACTCTTTTACCTTTTTCGCAGTGTTCATATATGACATAATCATCCTATTATATACTCCCTCCGTCCCATAATCTAAGTCCTAATTCAGTTTTTACGCGATTATTAAGATAAATAGAATCTTGTTAATTTTAGATAAGTAGATTCATTTGTATTGGGAACCATTACTTTGATTTTTTTAAACCAAAAAAAAAACAGCTGTGCATTTATTGAATGTAGCATGGGTAGTATAAGGAAGTTAAGCGGTTTTTTCATCACTAATGAAGCACGGTTTGTTAAGCAAACAGTAATCCAATGAAAAAAAAAAATTTGCCCAATGACAGCTCTTTATTAAGGGGACTTCCACCAATCAAAATCCTTTATCCATGAGCACACGGATTAAGCCTACTTTGGCAAAACATTAAAAATTTGTTTTTCCCTCCATACAAAAGGGACTGTTAACTTTCATAGCACTATAAAAATACAGAGCATGGATGATTTTGTTCTTCATCCAGGAAAAAAAAAAACAGAGCACATACTGCGGAGGAAAAACATCATAACAAATCATATCCATGACCAATACATACTAAATTTTTTTTTAAAAAAAAAAACAGAGTTAGGGCATGTTCTCTTTGGCATAAAACAACTGAACTGAATTGAACTGAATTAAATTATAACTAATAGTAATGATAATAATTTAGGAATTGAACTGAACTGAACTGGAAATATGCTGGGGAGAACAGTCCCTTAAAGTGAGAGAAGTAAGACAAGAGACAATATATGAAACAAGAAATTAAATTAGGTAAAAAAATTGAAAACCAACATATAAGGGTCGGTTTACTTCAACTTATTTTGACAAAACTATGACGATATAAGTTCGAAAAAATTTAGATGATTAGGTGATCCAACGGGTTGCCAACCCTCTAATTATTGAAATTTCCTTGGCCAAGAGGACATTCAGACATTAATATTATGATTGTTCTCTCTCCAATTTATTGTATATATATTAATATTATTATTTTATTGTGTCTAAGAGGGTTAACCTTAGGATCACTCAAAATTTTCCCACGCTCTTACATTCAAATGAAACAAAAAAATATAAATACATCCACTTATGAACTTACGCTTGATATTAATATCATTTTTAAAGAAAATGTACACTTTGAATTTGGCCCATTATATATAAAAATTCTAAAATAAAGGATTAGCAGAGAGAGTGAAACATGGCCCATGTGCTTAAATTATAAAATATAGCTTTCTTTAATGAGCTTCGAGACACTAATTGAGAAGGTGAATCAACAAAATGAGTTAATTATATATCAAGCTTATATATCAAAAGAGAGATTTATAAATATTCAATTTTAGTTGGTCTATAAGAGAGTAAAATTGTTGTTGAAAGATCAGATAAAGTTATTGAATTAGAAAAGTTGTTAATTTGCCTATGCACTTTGTTTTGACAGCTTCTTTTTTCTTTGATGTAAAAGATAATATTGAAATGTAAATCATATGGAGAACTTATAAAACACACATACATTATACAAGTACTGTGTATTTATATTTGTTTACTATACAAAATTATCATTTTCTAAATTATTCTTAATATTAAAATTGTGGTGGCTTAATATATTCTGAAATTGTTTTTAGGAAGAAACTAATGAGTAAGGATTATTTCAAGTAGCAACGGGGAATAAGGTATTTAGGCAAAAAAGTAAAGTGGGAAACCCCGTATGATACTCATTACGTAAGATGGAACGGGGAATAAGGTATGATACAATATATCATCGAAATTGTGGTAATTTCAGGTAGCAACGGGGAATAAGGTATTTATACCCCGTATGGTACTCATTCCGTCAGTTGGAACAAAATTTCTTATGATGTTTCAAAAAAGCAGTTTTTTCGGCCATGAGTTAAAAGTCAAGGACAATCCCTATCACATGGTAGGTTTGTATCTCCCGAGACCAGTTCTTAGTCATGGCTAATTTTACGGTTTTTTCACCATATACCCTTGACAAATTTTTTTTTGCACCATATACCCTTTCAACTTTCCAAATTCACCATATACCCTCCATGTTTCAAAAAATACATCCACTTACCCTTAATGACTAACGGCGTTAAACTCCGTTAGTCATTAGACCCTAAACCCCCCTCTAACACTAATTAGCTAACCTAAATCTACCCCTAACCCTAACCCTAACCACCCCTCCCCCACCCCTTACCCTTTCCCTTTCCCTTTCCCTTCCCCCCACCGCACCACCACCCCAACACTTTCCCACCACCCCCATTCCCTCCCTCCCCCCCTCCCACGGCCCCCTCTCTCCTTCCCTCGCCCCTCCCCTCCACCCTCCCCCTCGCAGCCTCCTCCCTCCCCCTTCCCCGCAGCCCCCCTCTCCCTCCCCGTACCCTCCCTCCCCTTCCCTTCCCCTTCCCCCTTCCCCCGCAATCCCGTAACCTCCCTCCCCTTCGAATTTCGAACTTCATTCAGGACCCGATCCTTCAGGAGAATTTCGAACCCGATTATTGGTTTCGAACCCCGATTTTTCGATTTACGGGTCGGTTTTCGAATTCAAAGATCATCCTATTCGATTATTGGTTTCGAATTCAACAAGGTTTCGAATTTTTTAGCTTCGGGGGTGCGATTCAACCAGGGAGGGGAGGGGGGAGGGGGGGTCATGGGGAGTGGGGGAGGGGGGGGGGTCATGGGGAGTAGGGAGGGGGTTCGCGACAAAGGAAGGGGAGAGGGGTTCGCGACTGGGGCGGGGAGAGGGGAGGGGGTTCGCGACGGGGGAAGGGGAGAGGAGTTCACGACGGGGCGGGGAGAGGGGAGGGGGTTCGCGACGGGGGACGGTGAGGGGAGGTGGTGGTGACGGGGAAGAGGCGGGGGAGGGGGTCGAGTGGGGAAGGGGAGGGGGAGGGGGCAGGGAAGGGGAGGGGGTGGTGGTGGTGACTGGGGAAGGGGAGGGGGAGGGGGAGGGGTGGTGGTGGTGACGTGGTGGTGGTGACGGGGTGGTGGTGTAGTGGGGGTAAGGGGTGGTTAGGGTTAGGGCCCAAGTTAGTGGTTAGGGCCCAAGTTATTGAATTGGGTTAGAGTTAGGATTAGGGTTTGATTTAAGTTAGTTAATTAGGGTTAGGGGAGGATTAGGGCCTAATGACTAACGGAAGTCTAACACCGTTAGTCAAAAGGGTAAGTGGATGTATTTTTTGCAACGTGGGGGTATATAGTGAATTTGGAAAGTTGAAAGGGTATATGGTGCAAAAAAAAAATTTGTGAGGGTATATGGTGAAAAAAACCGCTAATTTTATGTAGCCATTTCTCGATCCACGAGTAAAAATTGCCTAATAGTACTAATTTATGAGAAAGAACATGGGAAGTCTAACACTTTAAGGCCATTTCGAGTAAAAAATGAAGACTGTAATGTGGAGAGGGTTTCTAAGACAATTGACCCCTCAGTGGTTACTGGGATAAGATCAAGTTCGTGCAAATTTTCTCCCTTTTTAAAGCGGTTGAGATCATTAATTTACCTATGTCATCTCAACCCTTAGATGATGGCTTTGTGGGGCTACACCAAAATTGGTATATTATATTAAATCATGTCATTACTTTATTAATTTTTCAAAGAATTCCCATACATAAGTTATTGGCGGTTCAATTGTATCGAAAGTGTGGAGAAAATATGGAATTCCAAAGTTCCTCCTAAGGTGTTGTTGGCTTTGCTTATGATGATGTAATTGCTTCTGACTATGTTATACAACCTCCGTTCTTTTTCTACTGCAACAATTGAGTTTTCACGTTTGCCAATGCACTATTTTAACTATTAATATCTTTAATTACTTTTTAATAAAATTATACAAAATTGATATTCTGAAAGTATATATCGAGATGAATCTAACAAGACCCCACATGATAATATTTTTTCGTACATAAAAATCATAATATATAGTGAAAGGTTATGATGGTGAATGGATAGTGTAAAAATCTCATTTTGCAATATTATAGAAATAGAACGAAAGGAAGTAACTTCTTAATAAATTTCGTTTTGCACTAAAAATAAGTCTTCCGAAACATATGAGTATCATGTATATGTTAAACACCTTTATAATTAATATAAAGGTGTATATCTCTTAAACATAAAGTTTTTTATCAAGTTAACGTAAGAATCGTTTACACATTTTCATTGTAGCTGATATATAAACATTGTTATTATACTAAATAGTTCCCGTGCATTATGCACGGGCCTAAAATCTAGTATTATATTAAACGCAAAGAACGAGTGAAATCATGCTGCAGTTGACATTGAAAAAGCAAGATGTTTCCACAAGTCACATAATACCTTAACTTCTCCATTTTTTAGTTATACCATATTGACTTTTAATATTATTTACAAATTTTATCTAATCCTTTTGTATTATTTAGAAGTATTAACGATAAACCTAGTTAAGTTGTATCTTGTTATATTTATATGGATAAGGATTATTTGCTTAAAATAATACAAACTTTGACCGGTTCACCCAAAATAATACAAAATTTGGATTATCTTTTAATAATACAAACTTTTCACCAAAAACCATAGAGTAAGAAAAAATCGAATGCAACATGGTAAACAGGCACACGTGTTGCCATTGGCCTATTGCACTAGTTGGTTTTTAAATTTACATTTAAATAAATAAAAACCTTTTTTCCACTCTTTCTCCTTCCCCTCCACGACACAACCACCACTAGAGGTGTTCATAATCGGGCACTTACGGGTAGTTGAGAACTCGGCCCATGACTCGACCCGTATCCAATTTTTTTGGGTCGGGTCACAGGTTACCCGGAATAAAAACCATACAAAAGTTCTTGATTTATTAATTGGCATATTTCTTGCATTTCTGCTACTGCTAAGTTGCCAGCCCATCCTAAAACACCATTACATGCCCACTGCCAGGGGCGAAGCTATAGGGGGGCTTGGCACCCCTGCAGCCCACCCTCGCCCCCATGTATTACAAAAGTGCCATGCGGGTTTTTAGCATATATTATATTAAATTGCTTCTTATATCGCATTTATGATCTTGCTAAAGTGGTAAGGTAAGTTGGTAAAAATAAATTTTTAACATGAGGTTATGTGTTCAAAACTTATTAAAACTCAAAAGTAAGAATCTTTAAGGCAAGCCAAATTTTTCTCTCTTCTTTCATCATTCTCATTTCTCAAGAAACTTGTGGTCCTCTACTTTAATTTTCTCCCCTAATTACTCTCTTGTAATACTCAATAAAAATGAAATTTTTCCATATTTATTTCATTCTCAATTCTCTAATTTTTCATTGATTTTCTTACTTTACCAATGTTTCCATTGAACACTCTCACCTTCCACTCTCAATAATCTACCGTTCACAATTTTTTTCTCAATCCTTGAGAAATTATCAATGGCAGATTTTATTTCATTTCTTCCCCAATTAAATTACATATTAATGGGTATTTTTTCCCCTTATACATTCCTACCCAATTTCTACCTATTAATCAAAAAATAAAAAATCCAGTTTTCAATTTTTGTTTTGAGACCAATAATATGAATTTCTTTGAAATTGGGACATTGTCTTCTTCTGTTCTTCAATAATGCCACGTGAATTATAGAAAAATTAGGGTCTAGAAAGTCAGCTAGCTTCTTCCATTCATCAATTGAAGAAGTAGGTCAATCGTTGCAATTCCATTTTTCTGTTATTAACATTCCACGCCATAAAAACTCAACAATTCACTAATTATAATCCATTTTTCTTTTAATCCATTTTCACACATAATTTACCTTTTTTTTTATAAATCAATACATCTTATGTTTATTTTTTGGATTCTTCCTTAGTTCTGCTCTTTACGCCTCAAATTTTTATTTGTTAATATGTTTGTTGGGTTTGTTTGAAGAGTGAATTGTAAGACAGTAGATAAAATTTCTTATTTAAGTATTTTTATACATTTATAATGTGCTTATTAATAGTTCCTGAGGTATTTTTGTTTTGTAGAAAAAAGATTAGGCTGAAACTTGTAACTAATTATTGCATATATGTTTTGAAGCCAAAAATTGGATTATCTTGAGTTTTTAATTAGTGTTTTTCCTTGTAAGAATACAATTGTGGTATTTTTAAGAAATTCTTATTACTAGAATTGCACCTTTATTTTAATACATGAGACCAATTTTTAAGATTAGAAGTAGCCTCCAAAATATTTATTCTTGACGCGGTTCACTTTTACTTCCTAGCTTTGCCCCTGCCCACTGCTATTGTTTTTTGGTCAGATTATGCCATTAATTTCAACTAACACTTTACTTTTTGATGCTATAACTAGTTAACTTCACCCATTTTCCAAATAATAAAAGCTACAATACAAATTCATACAAGATATATAAGAACTGGATGTAGAAACCACATGTGAAGCAAATCTCACGGAAATTTTCAAATATAAACATATTACAATGAAACAAAATCACAAAAAAGGTATGATTTAGCATATGAATTTGAGATGAATTTAAGCTGGTGTATATGATATTCGCCTTGCGCAACAATAGTTTGAAGCTGAGTGCAACTGTACCAAGGGCGGCGAGGAAGGTACTTGTGCTCGCGAGAGAGCAAGTTTGCTCGGCTGTAATGGCGGTGACTGGAGAAGAAGATGAATGGAGGAAGAAGAGAGAGTGGATATAGGGTGAAGAACTAAATATGCCGGCAATTGAGAGTAAAAGAAACCCTAAAAGTTGTGAGAATGAGACCTGATAGCAGCAGTCAGGAAATAAGAGATAAAATAACTGGCTTTCATCGGCTAATTGGATATATACCCGCTTAACCAAAACCAGTGGCCCGTTACCCGACCCGTTTCTTGCCTCTTTTCCCCGGTCAGGTACCCATCTCATGAAAATTAATTGGAAATTTCAGGTTAATTACCAGGTTTTTTTTTGTTGCGGGTTGGCGAGTCAACAGGTCGGGGCAAGTGGGTCAGGTTTTTCGAGAACACCCCTAACCACCACCTGGATTCCCCCCATCTTTCTCTCTCCTCTGTCACCCGCTCTTAACAAGAACAACAACCTCTCTAGTAGCTCTAGCTCTAACACCAACCTTTTCTGCGTTCTTCAGGGGTGAATCGGGAGACGAAAGAGTCGTGTTTGAGAGGTGGAGAAACAGGTGGTTGAGATTGGGTTTTAATGGCGGATGATTTGTGGGATTGGGAGGATGAGATATGGAGGGGGCGACAGAGGAGGGGGGTTGGAGTTTTGGGAGGGGTGCGAAAGGGGAGGGTTGAAGAGATGGAAGAGTGGGATTTTAGGGTTTTGATTGAAGGTGTTGAGGAAGGGAAAAACGTTGGGTTTGTGAAGGTGGCCGCCATTGTTGTTGTTGGAGTTTTGGATAGAGAGAGAATGATGGTGGATAAACTGTAAAGTGAAAGAGAAGAAAGAAGGTTGTTGTTCTTGGCTTGGAGGAGGAAATGAGAGGATGCGGTGGTTTTAGGGGGGGGGGGAGTAGAGGGGATGGTTTTGCGGGGCCGGGGGAGGGGGTGGTTTTGCAGGGGCGGGTGGGGGCTGGGGAGTGGTTTCGGGGGTGGTTTGAGGGTGGGGGAGGAGGGATAAAAAGATTTTTATTTTCTATAAAAAAAAATTACCTGTTTTATACAGGTTGCAAGTCAGGTTGACCTACTGTAGGAATTTTAGTATAATGTATTGTATTATAAAAAAATAATTAAAAGGTTATATTATTTTTGGAGAATCGGTCAAAGCCTATATTGTTCTAGTTAAATAATCATTTTCTAAATTTTAACGTTTTATAATTTGCGTTATGTATAATTATTGATATTAAAGTTCAAAGTTGCATATCTACTATCTACTAATATGGCAAGTCCTAATATGGATACAATTGAAAACAAGGGAAGAAGTATATCATTTTCTTTCATTTAGAGTTTTTAATTTGTCGGTACATAATTTTGCTTGGTTTTTGTCAGGGTAATTGCGTTGGATAATGAATGCCTATGGCATGTGTTCCGATCCCTATTTTTGTATTCCTAATAAATTATCTTGAGTTAGTCTTGCGTGGACCTGGTCCACAATAATATTATTGTGGACCAAAACCACTTATTTAACATAGTGACTCTTTTTTTCCATATAGTAACCTTTTCAAATTTTAAGTTACACTATACAGTTACTATCTACCATAGTGATTGTTTTTTTTAATATAGTAACTCTTTTCCACATTAGTTTATCATGATGAAATTTTCACTTTGTGACATAGTAACTTTTTTTTTTCATAGTCAAATTTCATAATTTATATCTATTCATCTTCTATATATATATTTTTTATATAGTGATCCTTTTTTTTCATAAATAATATGAATTAGCATTAAGTCCACACTAATTTAGTGTGGACCAAGTTCATATAAATTTTTTACATTTATCTTTTGTGGTACCTTTTTCTTGTTAATATAGGCATCAAAGTATCTTCAAAGAAAGGAAACTTGTTGCTTTTCTTGACACTCAACAAAAGGTATCAAACTACGTACTATGTCAAGATTACAAAGATGAACCCCCCTCTTCAATATTGCTAGTAATAGGCAAAGTCTTCTTAGTCAATAATAATATATTAGTTCAATTCAAATTCTATTCAGGTGATCAGTCATTTAGTTCAAATCAAATCGGCTCCGATTAATATGGGTTTACTACTAATTATTGATTTATTTATTTTTTTTGGTAAGTAAGTTTGGTCTGTTTCCTGTCTTTCAGGATTGTTAGTAAGGGGTTTCCTATTTGGAATTAGGTTGTAAAAGTGATTATAATCATATGGAGTTTGTATAAATTTGAGAGGTATGTCAAGAAGAATTAACATTTGAGTTTTGTTTATCTTAAACCTATTTTTGCAAGGATCTTAATTAGCCAATACCGAGACAACAAAACTAGTTCCATATTTAAAAAAAAAAAAAATCAAAATTAACATGAGTCGAGATAAGTTGTTGTCAAACCTATCAAAGATGAAAAACTCACAAGGTCCCTCTACCTAGGGGTGTAAGTGGATTGGACTGGATTGGACTTTGCCAAATTCAGTCCAAAGTTTTTTGGACTCGAGAAATTGAGTCCAAGTCCGATCCAAATATTTTTTAAGTTCAGTCCGTTAATTTTTTCTTGAGTCCGAATCCAGTCCGATTATTATATTATTTTTTTTCCACCGCTTTAGATTCAATGATTCACAACGATTTCTCATAATTGAATTTGAAAAATGAAGCTCATTATATTCATTTCATAAAATAAGTCACATACATCTTTTATATTATACTAGCCTTTTTTGCACGCGATGCGTGCGTCGATTATTTTGGCGATTATTCTTAAATTTCATCTAAATGTAATTTTGAAGGATGTAATTTACAATCATCATTAGTTCTAATTATATATCATGTGGTGTAAATACAAAATATAAAAATTACTTGATGAAGAAGTTGTTTTCTTGGTATTTTTATGAATTGTTAATGGATGTTGGTATTGTTATTGCAATTCAAAGTTTAGGTAGAATTAAAATTTTATGTCTTTGATTTTGTAATTGATTTCACAATTGCTTTAGTTATGTTAATTTATTCTTCAATCATAAACTTTTTCTTTCACTACACATATTTTTATGACAGTTTATTTTAGCTACTTTGAACTTCCTTTGATATACATATTTTAAATTAGGAAGGGCTATGATTAAGGAAAATCTCAAAATTTTAATAGGTAATAATTTTTATTAAATTAAGGGTTAAATAGTCTATTCAAAGGAGGACACCATAGCTCCCCCCTTGGCTTATATAACAGAGATACTATAAATATTAAATATATATACATTATATATATAAATATTAAATATATATTATATATAAAAATATTTTTGGATTGAATTTGGACTTATTGGACTCCAAAGCGGTGAGTCCAAATCCAGTCCAAAAATATTTGGACTCGAAAATTTGAGTCCGAGTCCAGTCCAAAAAATTTCGATCTAGTCCGGTCCGACAAGTTTGAGCTGGACTGACAGACTTTTGAACTTTTCGCGATCCGCTTACACCCCTACCTCTACCTATCCATAAAGGCAAGTAAGAGATTGAAATTTCTGAAGATTGTTTCGGTGTCGTCTTTCAACATGTTCCCTCTCATATCAGGTCTGCCTCATCAAGACCTTTCTCCCACACCCTCCTACCATCGCCTGGGCTTAGTCTAAGTTGATCTGAATATGTAATCGTTTGTTTTTATTTCATAGCATATGTAAGAGCAAATGAAGCTCCTCTAGTTTTATTTTGCTTTGTTTTCAGTTAGGTTGTATTAGACGTTAGGTTGTATTAGGTTAGGTCTTTCGATTTTCATTAATGCAAATTTTCCCGTTGTCAAAAAAAAAAAAAAAATTTCATGGAAACTAAGATAATTGCCGATAACTAGAATTCAATGTAGGAACACAACCAGTGCGCCAATCCCCACCCAACCCTCTAGTTGATCTAGTTATTATATGTTGACAATTGACATCGAACCATAAAATTAAGTCGAGCTTTAACTTTTGGTTAGCTTGTCCTCCCATCAATATTGAAAAATGAATATTATGATTTAAAAGACCCCCCCTTGTCTCCAAAAGTCCAAATCGTTAAATACCCTTCAATTGTTGGACATTGTGCTACTTAATTAGCTGGCAGAGAATGAGAGAAGAAAAGGTATTATTTCTACCTTCCAGAAACGACTGTTGACTAACAAGTAGCAATATAGTCGTCTATCGGGAAAAGTTAGAGAATATTATATACTTCCTCCATCCTATAATATAATGCTTGCATTCGTTTTTTGGTGTCCCAAAATATTGTATCAATTTTTTTTTATCAATTTATTTGGATTAAATTATCCTTCATTTATACATAAACTTTTCAAAATACCCCTTCTTTTCTTTCAAATTATGTGCCCCTATTTATTGTTTTACACCATTCCAAGGAACATTAATTGCCTTTTGATTTTATTTAAAGGAAAAAGAAAATAAAGAGCTAGTTCAAAGACAAGAGTGCCAAAAAAGCACTTCCTTAATTTTTTTTTTCTGGAAATCCTACTACTCCTTCAATTTTCCTTAATTCCCGTGAAAAATGAGAAGTGAGCACTATATTATGGGACAGAGGGAGTATTAAGGAGTTTCCTTGTATTACGAGTCTATTATATAAATGAATATATATTGTTTCCTATAATATGATTAAGATATGTTTCCGTGTAGGGATAAGAGTCTTGTAACTATATATTGATTCATTCATCAATGAGAAGGCAACACAACTTTAACCTAATTATATTTTACGGTTTTTTTCACCCGATACCCCAAGTGTTTTCAAAAAATTCACGTGGTACCCTCCATGTTTTCAAAATTCACCAGGTACCCCTAAGTTTAAAACTAATTCACGTGGTACCCTCAAATACCGCCGTTAGTCATTAACCCTAATTTTCTGCTTTAAACCCTAATTAACCTATAATTCTAACTCTAATCCTAACCCTTACCCTAATCCTAACCCTAAACCCTAAACCTAACCCTAACCACCCCCTCCCCCACCCTCCCACTACCCCCCAGCCCCCTCCACCCCCAGACCACGCCCCCCCCCCCACGCCGCACCAATTTCGGAACAACTCCCCTCCCCCACTCTTGTGCCCGCCACAACACCACCCCTCTCCCCCCCCCGTAGCCCTCCCCCCCCACCCACCACCCCGTCGAAACCTCCTCCCCCTCCCCTAACACCGTCGAATCCCGCCCCCTTTCCGGCCCGTTGAACCCCAAAGGCCGTTGAATCCCGCCCCCACCCGGCCAGTCGAGTCGCCCCCTCCCCGCCCCTCGTCGAATTCTGCCCCCCTCCCCCAAAGGCCCTTCGAATTCCTCTGCCGTAATTACTCCCGCTAGAGCAGGTTTCAAGACTAACGGATGTCGGGGAGGGGGGCGGAGCTCGACGGAAATTAGGGGAAAGGGAGGTTTTGACGGGGGTTAGGGGAGGGGGAAGTTTCGACGGGGTATGCCACGAGACGGGATAGGCAAGTGGCGAGGAGAGACGAAGGTGTTGCGGGGGGTGGGGGAGGTTGCGAGGGGGGGAGGGAGGGCTGCGTGGGGTGGGGGAAGGGACTGCCGGCGTGAGGGGGAGGGTGGGGTGGGGAAGGGGGCCGGGGGTGGTGGGAGGGTGGGGGAGTGGGTGGTGGGAGGATGGGTTAGGGTTTGGGTTAGGGTTAGGAGGTAGGGGTTAAGATCGGGGTTAGCATTAGGAGTTAATTAGGGTTTAAAACGGAAAAAGTAGGGTTAACGCCGTTAGTCATTAAGGGTATTTGAGGGTACCACGTGAATTAGTTTTAAACTAAGGGGTACTGGTGAATTTTGATAACATGGAGGGTACCACGTGAATTTTTGAAAACTCGGGGGTATCATGTGAAAAAACCGTATATTTTACATGGTATCGGAACAAGGTAGATTTTTTCCCCACATTAATCATGGCCTGCAATGATGGCCAACATACACCACCACCACCCCCCCCACCTCAACAACCTTCCCCAACCCAAAGCTTGATATAACTTCCTCTTTTTATCTCGGCACCTTCTTATGTCTCCACCAAGGCACAACTAGCAGACATTTTCACCAAGGCACTTGGCAAGACACAATTTGAATTTCTTCTGTCCAAGTTGGGCATTTCTGATCCTTCTCATGTTCCAACTTGAGGAGGGTGTTAGGGAATATTATGTATTAAGGAGTTTTCTTGTATTAAGAGTTTATTGTTTAGATGAGTATATATTGTTTCCTATAATGATTAGGATATGTTTCCGTGTAGGGATATGATTCTTGTAATTATATATTGATTTATTCATCGATGAGAAGACAACACAACTTTAACCTAATTATATATAGGAAATCATCATTAAGTCCTAGTGAACGAGAAATGATAAACATCTAGCCGTTAAATACATCTACTACCTACTATGTAAAGTTGGAGGAAAAATCAATCTTTTGTTCTAATCAAGTTTTGCCCTTTCAACCAATTACACACATATTGCCAATCTTTCTTCAAATCAATCTTCACTAATTTGAATTAGGGATTTAGGATTATTGTTCATGTCAATTCGAATAAGTTCTTTGCCAATTTCGTCAGCTCAAAGTAAAATTTACGCTTTAATAATAAGGTTCTTCATAAAACGGGGTTTCACTAGTGGAAAAATGCTTAAATGCTCCAGCTAAAAAGCCCACAAATGCTCCGTATTTGACCGACAGTGTCATACGAGCAATCGAGTATTTTACAAATGCTCCAGTTAAATTAAAAATCGAAGCATTTGACTACTAAATGCTCCGGGTTGTTAGAGGAAAACCGGAATATTTGTGTGTACAAATGCTCCGATTTTCCCTTAACAACCGAATAATTTGCTAATATTGTTTTTTTAAGAAAATTATACAACTTGATGACAACAACAACACAATAGCAAGCAGTACAACAACAACACAACAGTAAGCAATACAGCAGATTCATTGTTTACAACAAATTTAACATAGTTAAAACCAGGGGCGGACCTATTAAGGGTCCTGGGTGGCACGGGCCCCACAAAAAAAATCAGTTTCCTTTTTTTATTTTTAATGTCAGGCAGATGTTTACAATAGATAAAACATATACCCGCACAATAAGCTCATATAATGCAACTCGCTCCAGTGGTGAATATCTGACAACTTGTTGCACGCAGGTCATGGCCATGGGTTCGATCCCTGAATACAATTCCATCTGTTTTTTTCTGTCTTTATTCTTTGCTTTGAAGCCTTGTTTCTTGTTTTTTATTTTTCTTTTTACTTCCAGCTTCTTTCTTCTTTGTCTTTATTCTTTGTTTTGAAGCTTTAGTTTGTTTCTTGTTTTTTCTTTTTCTTTTTACGTCCTGCTGTTTATCTTCTCTTTTACAATTTTTTCTTTTCTATTTTGGATTTTAATCTCATTCTTTAGAATAATATCTATCTCGCTTAGTTTTTAGCTCTAATTTTAACCAATTTTTTTTATATAACGATTGTTCTCCTTCCGTTTTCAAATAATTTCAACGTCACTTTGTACACTATTGTTTTTTTTAAGTATGATCAAGATTTATTACAAATACTTTAAAATAATTTGACTATGTAAAATTTTAGATTTGTCTCTATTTAGATTTACTAAATTTTTATCAATCAACTTCTTATTAGGTTCAAATAACTGAAGATATTAAAGGTGAGAGTCAATCTGTTGAATTTACTAAAAATGCAAATAGCACTGTGATATCGATATAATGAAGGTATATCTAATAAATAACTCAAATAATATAAAGTTTTAGTTTTATTATCGTTAAAACTGAATTTCTCATTTGTGTATTGTGATCATTATGTATTTGCTTGGTTTAGTTCGGACCCCCCAATTTTAAAATCCTAGATCCGCCCCTGGTTAAAACATATACACAAATGTCTTATTATATGATATTCAACAACAAATACATCAAAGTAACTATAACTCCTCCATAACAAGTTCCAACATTACAAAAGCAAGCAATTATAATATACAACAACCAACATCAATTACAAAATTAAAACAATTGACAAGGACAATTTCAACTATAGCTCCCCTGACAAAAACAGTACCAACTTCAATTTAATATTGAGTAGTTCTAAATTTAAATGGTGTTTTACAAAAGCGGTTCAAGTTAACCAGTAACCGATCAAAGAGGTTTAATTTTTTTGTTCTTTTACTTTTTTTTACTATTTTTTACTATCTTCTTCCTCCTCTTTCTCTCTCATGCCTCCTTCCTCCCTTTCCCCCTCTTCTGCCACCCTCCTCCTCTTCCCTCTCCCCTGTCACCCCAAAACACCCCCTAAACTCTAAAACTACCAAAAACAAGGAATAAAAAGGGTGATATTGTTCCCGCCATTGATGACATCAACCTCTCATTTGTTTCTCTTTCTATCTCCTCTCCTTCACCGCCCGCTTCTTCACTCCTCAGTCCTCCCCTAAACTCTCTTCACTTTCTCTCTCCAAATTCACCCGTCACAACCACTCCAACACAGTTTCCTCCTCTTCTTCCCTTCCTCATTTCCTCACTAACTCACAATTATTTTCTCCACTTTATCAACAAACCCAGCTTCCCTTCTCTTCTTCTAATTAACCAAAAAACCTATTTCAACAGTTTTTTTAGAGGCAATTCTGGATGTGGGTCCAGGACTTGATGATGCAAAATCATCTCTGCTTTTAGGTTTAGTCCTACTCATTACTTTGCTGAAGAAGTTATCACTGGTTTTGGTGTAACCTACCTTCATCGTTCATGGGCTTGGGTAATTTCTATATTTAATCATCTAATCTTTTTTTGAGAAATTTTTGTTTGATGATTATTTCAGTAGTGATGATCTTCTGATTGTTTGTGATTTTGTTGGTTTTGAAATTTTTTTTGACATAGTTTGATTGATATGATTTGATTTAATTTGAGTGGGTTAATCTTCTGATGTATCATATTTTTATATAGTATTTAGGTGCATTTAGGTTGCATTTTAGAAACATTTAGGTGCATGTAGTTTATAATTGCATATAATTACTTAAGTTGCGAGATATTACTCCTTTTGTGTGTTTTTGGTATTCTTTGATGAATTTCAGGTATTAAGAGCACAACTGGAGTATTATTGGATAAGCTTGAGTATTTAAGAGCAATTGGAAGGAAGCTACATTGATAAGGATTGTTACGTACTTACGTACATCTTTAAGTGCAAATTGGAGCCCAAATAAAGTTGTAATTTGATTAAAGAATTGTGGAAATCGAGTCATGTTTACTCTTTAATCCATAACTTTGACTCGACATTGATAATTGGATGATTCCAGCGGCATTGAAAACTAACCTTGAAGAGCTTTCCAATGATAGGCTGCCAGGGGCGAAGCCAGGAATAATAAGTTACGGGGGCCAAGAATAATTGGATCTTTTATAATTTACCTTGGGAAAATTGGTCATAAAAGGTGCTTGTAACCAATTTTTTTTGTCAAAAAAACTTTTCGTGTCATTTTTTACAAGAAGACACCTTATATGACCATATTGTATTAATAATCACATATTTTGTTGACTTTTCGGCCCCAAAATGGAATATTCTAGCCAAAAATTGGAATATTTCAGTTAAAAAGTGTCCTACTGCAAAATATGACATAAAAGGATTTTTTTTTCCAAAAAAAAAAAAACGTCACTAAAGGTACTTGTAAAAAAAATCCTTTACTTTAACACTATTCTATAACATGTTACACAATATAGTACATTAAGTTATTTATAATTAAAATAAATAAATTATCAATTAGCAAAAGAAAAAAAAATACATCACACTTACATGGAACAAAACCCAAAAACTTATTACGTTTCCCTTCTTTCAAATACACAAGGAGAAACATAAGTAGAAATGAAAAGATTTGTTGGAGTACAAAGGAAAAAAATAGTGCTTCGCAGGACTCGATCTTGCGCCCTCATGCTAAGCACGTGTTATAGTAAAGGGCTAATTTAATTTACACAGTACAAGACAATTCACAATCCACACTTACGTATTTAGTATGGTTTCATGGCCTTATGGGTATTTTAAAAACAAAGATTATGTCAATGTTTATTATATAGGTCCACTTTAAGCTTTTATAATTTGATAGTATAGCTGTCTTCTATCATACAAGGTAATCAGGTGGGTTCAACCATAGGTCCAAATTACTCTCCTCTCATATCTTGATCGAATTTGACAGGCAATACAACGGAAGAATCAAGTGGGTTCAAGAGATCCATGTGCTTTACACGTCCATCCTCCCTTGCCTACTTAAATAATATATAAAAAAACTTACAGGTGCTACAGTTAAGAAAACAAGGGTCGCAGGGTTGGGCCGCAGGGGCCGGGCCCCTGCCAGCCCCCCCTGTGGCTTCGCCACTGTAGGCTGCACCACCCAAGAAGAGTTATATTCTGGGAGATATGGGCTTCGCAAGTTGGCCCTGTTTTTCTAACCCTACGCATAATTCCGGCCCTTTAATGATTTATTTGGCTTTCCTTATCTTGTAATTTAGTTTCTTATTAGTACTAGGAAATACAATTTTATATTAGGGATTTCTAATTAGGTTAGGAAATATATTATTAATTCAAGTTTTACGTTATTTATGTTCTCTAGTTTTTCATATTAGCCCTAGTTTATTTTCCTATTGCTATTTTGGAGATTCAAGATTGTGAATTTGATCAAGATTGTAGATTCATATTCTATTCAAGCATTGCTAGTCAAGTTTTATTCTTTCCCTTCTCTATTGTTTATTTAATTATATTTTTAATTAAGTTTGTTGTTTTTATTGTTATGATTAATTAGTGAGTAGTCTTTTTGTCTAAGATTGAGTTGAGCCCTGGTATGGATTGATCATGTAAATTGTCTCTATTTCCCATGTTATTGAGTTATATGCTTATGATTTGATAAGATTGTTTTTGTTGTCAATTTTGCATCTTGATTTAGCCCTAAATTTATATTGTCAATGAAAGTTGGAGTTGAAGTTAGGAGTTATATATTTGATGCTAAATTGTTCTTTTATTAATTGAGTTCATCAACGAAAGTTGGGTCTTGATTTAGATAGTCTTGTCATTGATTTGAATTCTCCCAAGAAGATAAGTGAGAACTAGAACTTGGAATTATTTGACATTGGTTCTTAATGCTTCTAATTATGCGTGTAAGCCATGAAAATAGGAGACATACATGTTAGTTAGGCTTTTTGCTATCATGAAAGTGAGCTTTGGGTATTGAGAAATGATCGAGGATTTAGTTTCGATTCGCAGCTGTGCTTTATTGCTGAGTCATAAGGGAATATCAATCTCGCCTAAGCTATAATTGAATAACCGGATTGTGAGTTATGTTTTGATCAATTCATATTAGTGGTGATGCTTAATCTTAGTGTTTTAGTTATCATATTCATCGAGTTCATCATATCTTGTTATTAGTCTAGCTATTAGTTTATATATTCTTCTTGATATTTGGATTGTGTAGCTATTTTATAGTCTGAAATCAACTAGTGTTTAATCTTGCACCTCCTTGAGTTCGACTCGTATGTGCTACGACACCGTTCACTTGCGGTATTAAAATAAAACCCTAACATCTTCCATTTTCTTCAAAAAAGAAAGAAGGAAAAGGTTTGATTATTGGTTGGTTTGATGTTTTTTTTTTCAGGCACAAAGCAGCAAGGAGCCCTCAAGAGAGGAATAGTAGATTGCAGAACATGTGTTGGAGAATTTCTAAGTGGGCTCGCCAAAAGAAGCAGGTGCTACTGCTAGTGGCAGGGAAGGGGATGGGTGGCAGGGGAAGGGAAGAGAAAAATGATGGTGGCAGTGGAGAAGGAAGAGGAGGAGGGGAGGGTGGCAGAGGAGGAAGGAGGGAAGAGAGAGAAAGAGGAAGAAGAAGATAGCGAAAAAAATTTAAACAAGTTTAACTGCCTGCTCTAGCAGGTAAGCAACCTGCTGGGACATGTTTTGTAAAACGCCCTCCAAATTTATGACTGCTCAATATTAAATTAAAGTTGGGACAATTTTTTATCAGAAGGGCCATAGTTGGGACTGTTCTTTTCAATTTTTCTAAACATGAAAGCAAACTTCAATAAGAAAATTGGCATAGAATACTAATTCAATGGGACAAACATTCCTAAGGAGAAATAAAGCACACAATAACTCATGCATCTATAAACTAATAATGCTGGAACAACTGAAGAGCGAACAAACTCTATTACGAAGGGAACTAGTTTTGTTTAAATCCATGTCAATATTTAATGAAAGCACAAGAATCCATTATTGAGATGATCATACTTTACTACGATGGAATCTGGTTTTGTTGCTACAAAGTCATTGATCCTATCAGAATTAAATCGAATAAAATATCAGAGACAAAGAGTGTAGGCATATTTCTATTGCCTACGCGGTGTGAGCGCGTATTTGACTATCTCATCGATGGGTTTTGTTGAAAATATTTACGAGCGAATAAGTCTTTAAAGAAAGACTCATAAACCTAATTGGATATTGGGAAAATCTTAGGGACAACTTAAGGACTTATCTAATGTAGATTTCCCCGTCATAACTTTATAATCGGTCATTGAAACAAAAATTGAGTTCAATTCGGGGGGTAAGAGTACGAACATGATCATGAATCACGTTCGTCCATTGTTGGCCTCTACTGAGTACGATTCATGGACAAGTTTTTTATGTAATTAAACAACCAAACAATATTTTCAACCACCCTAAAAAATTAATCAAAGTTGGCTCATTGAACACAAAAGTTAGTCAGGGGGTGTGTTGAAACCCTAGGTTCGCCCCATTCAAACTAACAATATTAACTTGGAAGTGAAGCATGCATGGCTTGTGGGATGATCATGATGTCACCAACCTCTAACCTTTTATAATAAGCTATATTCATTGTGTTAATAAATCCTGCTATGAGTTTTGCACCGCATGTCACAATAATAACTTCAGATGTACATTGGGAGTGTAGTAAGATAACTCCTCCTAAGCTTAACTCTCACCTTCCCATAGAGATGCCCAAGCCATTTTAATGTTGGACATGCATTAGCCGATGCTAGAGTCACATTGTTTCGAAATTAGTGGTAGATTTTTCACTAGAAAAACCAGTGTAAACAAAATCATTTGTCGTTACTGTAGCAGGATTCTTGCAAGCATAGCCTTGTGGTCCCCTAGGCATATTAAGGTCTCAAACACAAAAGTTGAGTTACGTTCAATGGCATGAGAGAGAAGGGCTAAGAGGGAGAAGATGAAGAAACAAAAAAATTGTACATTTTCGTTAATTAGCTAGAGAGATTGGTCGAGTTATTGATGAGAAGTGCATCACATATGAAGGGAAGTAATTCATAAAATTGGAAAATGTTCAATACCGACTTTGAAGCAAGGGGTGTGTTGGAATATTGCTTTAAAGTTGAGTTGATTAGTTGTTCTAATTTTTAAGGTCAATTAGCAAGTTAGTCAAATAAACATGTGTGTGATATGTTAGTTCCGAAATTATAGGAGGAAGTAAATTAGTGGAGTTGTGGTTAGGGTAGAATGTGGGTCGTTATCCCACTTTGTTGCTTTTGCTAATTTGAAAGTAGTAGTGCATTTCCCTATTTAAAGGCATTCTTCTCTTGAGTAATTAATAAAGTAGTATGAGAATATTTCCTAACTTTTCTTCTCCATCTCCTCTTTCTCTATTCTACATAGTGAGGATGATGGATATTGGAGTTAGCTTTCGGTCTTTGAATCGATTACTTAGCTTATACTTCCTTCGCTGAAAATTAATACAATACTTGTCTTTTTTAGTAGTTCTTTAAGTAATGCAACACTTCTTTACTATACATGACAAATATATATATACCTACACATGAAACCGCTTACACTGAACAACACTTCTCTTTCTTTATTTCAACATAAATATTAACACAATACTCTGTAACCAACTCCCTCTTAAATCTCCGTGCCATATATTAGGGGCGTTCATAACCGGGTACCCGGACATGCGAATACCCGCATTTGCGGATAGTTAAAAAAATCGGCTCGGGTACCCGATTTTTCGGGTCGGGTCCTATGGTACCTGGAAAGAGAAATAACCACAAATTTCTATTAAATAAAATGCTTAATAGAAACAAATTAAACTTCTTAAAATGTAAACGTTTGACATTAAATTGACCAACTTACAACCAGTAGATTTGAGAAAACAAATCCCAAAACTCATGAAAATACAAAAAGAAAAAAAGTGGACAAACAATTTTTTTAACACAACATGGCGAATTATATTGGAACAGAGGGATTAGAAACCCCATATAAGTTCGTACAACAACACAAGAAATATAGAGTTGGACAAACAAAGTTATAGAAAAAGAAAACATTTTGCAGTGAGGGAATTAATGAAAGCAGACACCATTGCACATAATGAGAGAATGAGAAAATTAGAGTTGAGAGGCAAACCCACTGGCAAAATGCGCAGGAAGCCAGCGAAGCAGATTAAAAAATGAACTTTTGCTGAGTACCGGGTATCCGCTTAACCAAAACAAGCGGCATGTTACCCGATCCGCTTATTCCCTCTTTTACCGGGTCGGGTACTCGGCCCATTAAAATTGAAAATTTTAGCATAATTACCCATATTAATGTGGGTCGGCAGGTCAAAGGGCCGGGTCAACCAGGTTGGGTTTTTTTAACACCCCTACCATATATGCAAACGTTGCATTATTTGGAGAATGGAGGTAGTATCGGTTAAACCCAATTAGCACCGTGCCCTTAATATAGAACTTTCTGTGCATGCTAGGCTGTCTATGTGAACTCGAGGTGATCAGATTAGCCCGGTCCGATTTTTTCCCGGGCTTGGGCAGAATTTTTTGTCCCTGTGTTTGGGCCCTGTTTTTTTTGGCTTTGGGACGGAATTTGGGCAAGCCGAAAAGACTTTTTAGTCTACATTTCGGCCCTACCCAATTTTGGCCCGAAATAACGGGCTTTGGGCATACAATTTTGGCCCGGTCCGGTCCGACCAACGGACAATTTTTTTAGGGATGGTCCGTTCCGAACCCGGCCTATGATCACCTCTAACGTGACCAGTTGACAACGCGCTTTCAAGAAACTTATCACTTGTTCACATAACGACATGCGGATATTATTATGTTTACGAAGTAAACTAGGGTAGGCGGCACAACGAATTGAAGATGAGAATGGCGTTGAATGCAAAGACTAAGAAATGATGGTGCATCTGACATTAAGAGACGAAAGACGAGCTTGAGATTTTCATGAAAATAATGATCATCGATTAGGAATATAATTGTACTCCTATTACTATAAGATAATTATGATTTTCTGAATTCCTCTATATAATATTAACTGCATAGAAGTATAATCTATGGTTTTATGAATAAAGTTGTATAGGCGATAAAATTACATATATATTAGAGTTATGGATAATAAAAAAATTAGAGTTTGATTTTAATTAAACAACTTTAGAATATTATACTATTTAAGTTGTGAATAAATTTTTACATGGTCTAAATTATTATTATTTTTAGTATACCACTACAGATTTCTTGAAAATACATTTAAAAATTAGATCTTATATATTCTCTTCTTTCACAACAATCATCCCATTTCTATTTTTCACATTTGTCAATGCACATTTCATATTATTAATATCATAATTACATAGTAGTAGAAATTATAAAAATTTGATTTCCTTAATGTACTCATTTGAATATGATTCAAACAAGGTCCCACATGGCTATGTTTTTTCTTACATATTGGAAAGAATATATAAAAGATTCTCTTTACTTATGAATAGTTTCAAATTTGTAAATGGAAAGATCTTAGAAGAACTGTTACCACCATTTTTAGTTGTCAAGTAACATTTATTATGGTACATTGAATTGGACCTCAAAAGGTTTAATTTTACTTTAATATAAAGGCCCAACATGAATATAAACTCCATAAGCAAAGTCAACGAAAGTCAAAGTCAACGAAAGAAGAACTTCAAGGCCATCAGGAGATGAAAGTCAAGAGCAGTAAAAGGATAAGACGTTAGAGAACAATCATGAGCGGTTCAACATGAAGAGGAACGTGCATAAAAGGGTGATAGTTATTCAGCGCCAAAAAGAGATTTGAATTAAATATGATTCAAACATTTTTCCTTCTTAGCATGTATGGAAGTTACATATTACGTTTCTCTATAAATAGAGAAACCATCATCAAGCAAACAACAAAGAACAACACAATCAAACTGCATTTCTTCTTTTCTTAGCGTAGCTTAGCCTTAGCCTAGCCAACCCCTTTCGGGGTTATAGTTTAGTTCTTTAGACGTAGAACATGTTCTGGAGCCAAGATTTCTAACTCTCCGATTGAAGCAATGAACCATGGAGGTAACAACCTTCGTGTCGTCCCTTTAGTTGTCCAGCCTGGCTTATTTTTTCATGTGTTGTAAAATCTTTCTTAAAGTTTGTGGCATGTATGGGAATGTTATTCTTTAATTGATTAAAAGATTAATTATTGTTTGCTCTATTTATTGCGTTTCGCCTGAATTTAATAGGCATTGTAGTTTAATCATTAATTAGATTGCAATAAAGTACGTTAGCAATGTTTTAGTATCAAACTATTGGATGTGCATTGACTTGTTTGCAAGCTCAACGAACTAATTTTGCACCAACAAGTTTTTTGGCGACCATAGTGGGAGGAGAAGATTCATAATTAAATTATGAAGTTTCTTCTTCGTACTTTCGAAAACTAACTGTAAAAAGCGGTTGTTTTTATGAAAATGCCGGAAACACGTTCTAAGAAGAATAAGGAAGTTGCTCAGGATGAACCAAGTTTCCACAACATGGAAACTATTTCTTCAATTCCTCCAGAAACATGGGTGCATGGTAACAATGGTGAACAAATTCATCATGGTCATGAAGAGTCAGTTGGAGATACCCCACAAAGGGATAACTCATCTCCAGGTAGTACTGGTCGTGGACTCATACACCAAATGTATGGAAAGTTCACGAAGGTAGTAAAGAATTTGCTATTAGAAGCCAGAGAGAGTCAGAGACAACAATTTGACTCTAACTACAGAAATCTAGCCCATGAGTGTGCCAGAGTCTTCACGGATATCCTCCAAAGGATAAGTGAAGAGAATAGAGAAATAAACTTTATGCAAATTGATAGAATACTTGTAGATATCAATGATACTATGAGTGCAACTTTCACGGCAATGTCCAAGTCTCTTGCTACTGAAGTAGTTACTCGCCTAGAACCACTAGTCGAAAAATATTATCAGTTAAATGAGAAACTAGTTAAGGCCTTAGAAGAGGTCCCGTTAGATAGAGCAAGGGGAAGTTGTGGCACAGCGCCAGACGTTCCTCCAATAGGTTACCCTCCAAGGGTACATTTCTCCCATCCTGAAACTAGAGATCCACCTATCTCAAGAGATCCACAAACTTCTTCCCATGTGCATCAAATAAGGGCAATAACCTTGAGCCATGGAGAGGGTAATAATGAAAATCCTAGGAGAAGTGATGGAATGGTAGCGGGCGTGGAGCCAGGCTGGCACCAGGCGTCAGGATATCATCAACCTTCGCTTTCCATGGGTGGTGGACAAGTTGGTGACAACACACACCAACCTGGATCATCACAAGGAGGACAGAGGCAAGGTACTTTTGTTGCACACAACAACAGTATACCATATGCATACACGCCTCCTAACCAACCAACTATGGCTGGTATTCCTTCTACACCTTATGCTTATATGCCTCCTAACCAACCAAATATGACTGGTACACCTCATTATGGGAATATTCCATGGTATGGTCAGCCCCAAGCTCCATTTGCCCAAGCAACTGGTGCTTATTATCAGGGGATGCCCACAAATGGACATACATTCCCACCACAAATGGTACAAGGGGCAGCTAATCCTACTTTTATGCACAACCAGGAGATCCCTATGGGAGGTTATCAAAATCAACCTTTCAATGCTAATCCTAACCATGCATATGACCCTGCAGGAAACATGGGGTATGGGAATATGGGACACCCAGGAAGGCATCAAGACCCATTGGCAGCACAGGTTGAGGCATTAGTCCAAAGATTAATGGGGGATACCTCTAGGAGAAATCAGAGGCAAATAGGTCAAAAACCTTACCCTGAGTGGATTGATAGAGCTAATCCATTTCCTAGAACGTTTAAAATACCTGACTTCGCCCTGTTTTCTGGAAATGATAGAGTTTTCGCTGAAGAACACTTAGTTAGGTTCAATTGTCAGTGTAGAGAGGCAGCTGACAATGAATTCTTAAAACTTAGAATGTTCTCCATGTCTCTTACTGAGACTGCTTTTTGGTGGTACACTAATTTACCACCCAATCCTATCCATTCATGGCAAGATATGCAGGTGCAATTTACAAATCATTTTGCACGCACTGAGCCAGGCGTGACTTTATGCGATCTGGCCAGAATCCAACAAAAGTTAGGGGAGTCTGTGGAAGACTACCTATCTAGATTCAAAATGGCCAAGATCAGGTGTCATGTTAGCATTCCTGAAAGAGAGTTTGTACAAATGGCTCAAGAGAGAATGCTAATTCAGTTTAGGAAGAGGTTTGATGGAAATGCCTTTGGCGATTTTGTTGAATTAGCAGAATTGGCTGTAAGGTATGAAAGGAACCTACAAGCCGAAAGTGCAGCAAGACACCAAAGTTTCTTTGCTCCGAATGATGAGCCCTTCCACTTTGAAACTGCACAAGAAGTGGACGTGGTAGAAATCATTCAGGGAATACCTTATAAATGTTCTCCTTTAGAGGAGAAAGAATGTATGGCGCCAAAGGATATGAAATCTGGACAAACGAGGACATATACTTTTGATGCCAAGAAAGCTAATTCTATCTTTGACTGGTTATTACCTAACAAAAAGATAAAATTGATAGGGAGACATAAAGTAAGAACTGCTGAAGAAGTTAAGGGTAAAAAATACTGTAAATGGCATGGTGCATTAACTCATGATATTTCTGAATGCATTGTATTTAGAAACAAAATCCAGGATGAAATTGATAAGAAAAATATCATGTTTCCTGATGATGAAGATGTGAATGTAGTTAGAATGGATGAACCATTTGAACTATTATGTGGTATGATAGAGGCTAATAGTGCGTTTACTGTCACCTTGCAGGCATCTCAAGCTACTGAAGTTGGCAACCAGCTTTTTAACAGATTGCTCGATGAAGGAATCTTATGCCAAAATAGCCAATGAGGAAGGGCAAGAGGATATGTGCAAATAGGGGTGAAAGTTATTTGGATAAAATCCAAAATCCAATCCATTCGAATCCGAATTAGTAATTTGGATCATATTCGAACTATGTTCGGATTGAGATTTTTTGAAAAATGGATTTTCGGATCGGATTGGATTGAGGGTAATTGGATCCAAAAATCCAATATAACCGAATAGTAATATGCCTTGTATTATGTATCTGGATTGGGCTTAAGTTCTTAACTGATTTTTTTTCGAAAAAGCCTAGTCCATAGCCTAGTAGGCGTAGCACTTCAACCCTTTCCCTAAAACCCTAACATCACTTAATTCCTCATTTCCTAAATCTACTAGGCTGCTGTTGTGCTTAATTTATTTCATCGAAAAACTAGAGTTTTAAAAAATCGGATTTTCGGATCGGATCCAATCTAGAGTATGAAAATTCGGATTGGATTGGATCATATTCAAATTCTAATTGGTTTGGATTCGGATTGGAAAATTAAAATCCAAATTTTGTTCGGATCCGATTGGATTAGACCCTAATCCAAACCGTACAACGAACTTTCACCCCTCTGTGCAAATGGCACATGAATGGGTCACATACAACACACCAATGCCAAGTATTTAAAGGATTCCTAACTAGACAATTAAGTCTCAAAATACTGATTGTTTCAGAGATGGAACTACATGCTATGGAGCTAGAACAATATAAGGCCAACTTAGCCAAATCTAAGGCGCCTGCTAAATCCAACCCAACTCCAAATCTCTGAGGCTATACGGAGGCTGCTCAGAAATTCCCATTGCAGACTAGGGCTATAGAAGGATTGAAAGCTCTGAGGAAGGGAATGTGCTCAGAGTGTGCAGACATACTAACTTTTGAAATGGTTAGAACTTAGATCATTCCAAATGATCCTGCCTATGTGCCTGCTTATCAGCGTCCGTTCTAGAAAAGGTCCAGAAGTCAAGGACCAAGAAAACATGACAGCCTCAGTTCACGCCTTGCCTCAAAAGGAAAGGAATGGGAGCCAAGTCAAACTCCTGTGCCCAAAATTCATAAAAGAAGGGTTAAGTCCCATGGGGACCAATAAGGGTATAAAATCAAACCAGCAGTTAGGCCATTGCCATACAAGATGCTCAAAACTTACCTAAAAGTAGGACATCAAAAATGAAGGAGCTAAGTGCAAAAGCTGCTGCAGCAAGGACTCAAATTAGCACTCAAAACGTGCAAGAGTCCCTAATTGCAAACATAAGAATAGATGAAGAGGCGCTGCAAGCTGGTATTACTAAATTGTTACCTCTAGAAAAGGAACAATGGGGTACGTCATCTACAAAAAATGATGGCCAGCAGCCTCAAAGAAATGACTCTCTTATGAAAGAGATACCAGGAAATGGCTTTAATGAGGACTATGATTCAGAATTTAGATATGAGGATTTGGACTTATTGGTGTCAGACAGTGACTTAATGTTGGATGGAGGAGACCCACTGATGAATGAACCTCAAACAGAAATGGGAGAGGGCCAAAACATGTAGTGTAATGTGGTCATGCTACCAACGGAGTTTAAAAAGTCAGAAGACCAATCAGAATTCCAGACCAATACCACATCATGGGCAGATGAAGTTGACAAGGAAGAAAGGGCAGGTAAATTTAAAATTACTTCTTCTCGAAGCTTGTCATCTTATATAGATGCACCTCATAAGAAAGTGCCTAATAAGACATCCGTAAAAGCTAACCTAGAGAAATTAATCATAGATAAAATCTTTAGGTCAGTTGATGTTGATAATAAGCACACTAAAGCTTTATTTCTAAATGTTGACTTTGAGGGAGTTCGTTTAGGCAAAGTATTGGTAGACACTAGAGCTACTGTTAATATTATGCCACTCTCTGTGTTTAGAAAACTAGGAAAAACTAGAAAGGATTTGCATAATATACAAATCAACATAACTGGTTTTTCTGGTTTATCAGAAAAAGTGGAAGGGATGGCTATCTTAAAGATAAGGGTAGGAACTAAAACTACTTATACTGGTATCTTCATAGTCGAAAGTGGTACTAATTATAATGTCATACTAGGAAGAGATTGGTTGCATCATAACTATGCTATTCCATCATCACTCCACCAAGTCGTAATCTTGAGGAATGGTGACACTTATGAAAAGGTTCAAGCAGATGAGGAAGTATATGTAATTACATCTCCTTATTCTGTTTTTATTAGGGACTCTCTAAAGTCAGTTCCTACTATCAAAATTGAGGTTGCTCTACAACTTGAGTCACAAACTCACCAAGAGATAGAATACTCAGGTGCAATTCTCATTGAAGAAGTCGAGGACGTCCCAGAAGTCGAAGACATTCAATCAAAATATGAATATGTTCAACAGGCGCCAGACTATGATCAACCCTTAGCTCTTATTAGTTTATAGAGTTAGGATGTATTTTTCTTATTAAAAGTTTATTATGATTATAAACCAAGAAGAATGTTAAGGGTTTACCCCTATTGTTGATCATGTTATGAAAGATTTAGTTTTTAGAAAATACCAAGAGGATTTTCTTATAAACTCTAATGCATGTTGCTCAACTTTATATGAAACTGAATCCTTCGACGAAGAGGATGAGAAAGTATGGGCTAAAAGTGAGGATATTAAACAGGAAGTTCATGATCCACTAGAAGAAATAAATTTAGGGAACGATGAAAATCCACGTGTCACCTACATAAGTAAGCTCCTCACTAACCAAGAGAAATAGGAAATAATAATAGAAATTCTAAAAGAATTTAAGGATTGCTTAGCTTTGGAACATCATGAAATGCCTGGCATTGATAGGCAAATAGTAGAACATAAAATACCTATCAAGGAAGGATTTAAGCCAGTGGCACAAAGTCCTAGAAGACTAGTGCCTGAACTGAGAGAGCCTATACAAGAGGAAATAGACAAACTCCTCAAGGCAAAGTTCATAAGGCCTTGCCAATATGCTGACTGGATATCCAATATTGTTCCAGTAGTTAAGAAAAATGGCAAAATACAAATCTGCATTGACTTTAGGGATCTGAATAAAGCTACACTTAAGGATCAATACCTTATGCCAGTGGCTGATCTCCTGATAGATGCAACATCAAGATATGAATACATATCTTCTATGGATGGGTACGCAGGGTATCACCAGTTAAGGAATGCACATGAAGACTGTAACAAAACAGCCTTCAGATGTCCAAAGTCATTAGGCTTGCTTGTTTGAATATATGGCCATGCCATTTGGATTAAAAAATACTGGATCCACTTACCAACGAGCAATGGACGCAATCTTTAAGGATATGATTGGTAAGATCATGGAAATCTATGTGGATGACATACTTGTAAAGTCAAATGATTTTTTAAGACATAAAGAGCATTTGGTTAAGTCATTCACCAGAATGAGAGAGTATCACCTGAAAATGAATCCACTCAAATGTGCATTTGGAGTTAAAGCTATTAACTTTTTAGGATTCCTCATTCACAAAAATGAAATGGAAATTGACCAGAACAAGGCAAAGGCAGTATTGACAGCCAAGCCACCTTCTAATAAGAAGGAATTGCAAAGATTCCTTGGACAGGTCAATTATGTTAGGAGGTTTATGGCTAATTTAGCTGGAAAGACTAAAAAGTTTTCACCTTTGCTAAGACTAAAACATGAATCAGAATTCAAATGGGAGGAAGAACATCAAAAAGCTTTTGACCAGATCAAGCAAGATTTGGCAAATCTCCCTGTATTGATTCCTCCAAGGCAAATTGGAAAACCACTAAGACTATATTTGTCTGCTTGTGAGGATTCCATTGGTAGTCTCCTTACTCAAGAAAATGAGAAAGGGCATGAGCATGCAATATTCTACTAAGTAGAATCCTACATGATACGGAAAAAAAGGTATACCATGGCAGAAAAATGGTGTTTGTGTTTATATGATGCATCAATTACTCATACATTATTTCATGGCTTTCACAATAGAAGTAATATCTCCAACAGATGTCATAAATATATGATATCACAACCTTTCATAAAAGGAAGATTAAGCAAATGGAGTTTACATTTACTACAATTCGACCTCATATATGTGCCACAAAAGGCAGTCAAAGGTCAGGCTCTAGCTGATTTCTTAGCAACCCATCCTTGCTGTGACTCTGGAATCATTGATGAAGACATCCTTCCATGGGTTTTATTCTTCGATGGATCCAACACTAGAGAAACAACAGGAGCTGGGATATATATTTTATCTCCTGGTGGGATCCCAACTAAGCTAGCAGTAACCCTAAAGGGTCCATGTACCAACAATAGAGCTGAGTCTGAAGCTTTATTAATTGGATGGGAGATGTTGCTAGAACTGAGAGCTAAGAAAGCAAAGTTATATGGGGATTCTCAGTTGGTCATTTATCAAATAAATGAGGAATTCAAGAGTATATCACTAGTATCACAGGAGTGTGGCAAGAAAGCACAGAAGTTGTCCAAACAATTTAAGGAGATCACTTTCATACACATTCCCAGAGAAGAAAATAAAGTAGCAGATCAGCTGTCCCAAATAGCTTCTGCTAGAGAAGAGATACCTTTACAAAATGAAGATATCATTCTCTAAGAAAAGATCCTAGAACCTCTCAGTGAAACTGATAAAGAAATATCAAAAAATATATTGGAGGTCTGTAGAATTTCAATATTAAGGGAGGAAAAGGATTGGAGAGATGAAATTATCCAGTATCACCACAATCCAACTGGGACAAAAGTGCCAAATATAATTAAAATGGCAGCAACTAAGTTTTGTATACAGTTTCGCGAACTACACAGAAAGGATCCAGAAGGATTACTTATAAAGTGTATGGATGCTGGAGAAGCTTTAACCCTCATGGCAGAAATCCACCAAGGGCTATGTGGTGCTCATCAAAATGGCCTAAAAATGAGATGGTTGTTGCACGAGCATGGTATTTATTGGCCCACTATGAGAAAGGATTGTATAGATTATGCTAAAGGTTGCAAATATGTCAAAAGTTCGGGCCTATCAGTAGGGCACCAGCTTCAGAACTTAAGTACATTCTTAAACCTTGGCCCTTCAGAGGATGGGCAATAGATGCCATAGGAGAAATCAATCCTGCATCCTCTAAGAAGTATTTATACATCCTAGTGGTGACTGACTACTTCACCAAATGGGTGGAAGCTCAGGCTTTCAACAAGATCAATACTCAGGCGGTCATAAATTTCTTGGAAGAAAAAATCATTACAAGATTTGGAATTCCAGAAACTATCACCTTTGATCAAGCCACAGTCTTTAGGAATCCTGACCTAATGGATTATCTTAATCAGTTTGGGATTACTAAGTTGCATTCAACACCTTACTATGCTCAAGCAAATGGTCAGGCTGAAGCTACCAATAAGATCATAGTAAAAGGGATCTCAAAACTCATAGACAATAACCCAAGAAAATGGGATGAGTTGTTGATATATGCCCTATGGGCCTACAGGACCTCTAAAAGGGAAGCAACATGAGTTACTCCTTTTAACTTAGTTTATGGACATACTCCAGTGATCCCAGCTAAAGTGAATATAAGATCATCAAGAGTAGCCCAACAAATGGGATTATCAGAAAATGATTATTCACTGGCAATGAACCTTGAAATCATGGATGCTCTAGACGTTAAGGAAAAACCTTTAGCCAAAATGAGAATTCAAAAGAAAAAAGTTGCTAGGGTCTACAACAAAAAGGTAGTGCGTGCCTAAAGAATTCCAGGAGAATGATAAGGTTTGGAAAATGTTTCTGCCAGAAGCAGCTTACAAATAAAAGATCCACAATTAGGAAAATGGCACTAGTAGAATAAATGCTTATTGCTGCGGTCATTAAGTGACCTATTGCGGCGGTTTTGGCCGCGCAGCAATTAAGGGCGCAGCAATAGGTAATTAACCTATTGCTGCGGTTTTTAACCGCAACAATAAGCCAAGCTATTGCTGCGGTTCCTAGCAAAAATCGCAGCAATATGTTTATTTTTTATTTAAAAAGTGCAACGTATTGCTGCGGTTGTTGCCCAAAACCGTAGCAATAGATCCTGTACAGGAAAAAAAAATTTGCATTTTGCAATCAAATTTGAAAGATTAAAGTCGGGCAACTAACCCATCCACTATCCACCAAATTGAAATGACAAATGAATCTCATTAATATATAAAGATATAAAAGCTAGTTACAAACAAACTAATGTCTCTAATTACAAAAAAATAAGAACTAAAAAAAATCAGATTTTCGAACTAAAAAAAGGCAGAACTTAAAAAAATAACAACTAAAAAAAAATCAGATTTTTGAACTAAAAAAAAGGCAAAACTAAAAAAAATAGGAACTATGAACTAAAAAAAGCCAGAACTAAAAACTAAAAATAACTAAAATCTGCGAAAAAATCAGCTCAGATCTCCGACGTATGCTGCGTTCGACGAGAACCGACGATTTGCGAGATGACGAACAATGCCGGCGAGTAGATCGAGTAGACGAGAACCGGTGACTTGAGAGAAGACGAACAACGCAGATCTAGAAACGAGCCAACACCGGCGAGCAGATGAAGAATGAGGCGCCGATTCTTTGAAGACACCGGCGAGTTGATGAAGAACAAGGCGAGCAGATGAAGAACGCCGGCGAGCAGATTATTTGATGAAGAACCTGAGAGACAGAGTGAGTTGGGAGGATGAAGAACGCCGACGACTGAGATTGGCGCGAGGTTTCGAAGGGTCGAGTCTTAGATCTGAACACATTGATGCGTTCGATCTGATGATGCATTGATGATGAAGCGTTGAATTGATGCGTTGATGATGTTCGTTGATGTTTTGGAGTGTGATGAGATGCGATTCATGCGAAGAATTGAGAGTGAGAGGAGAGAGAGGGGCGTGAGAGGAGAGTGAGAGATGTGAGGGAGGCGCGGGCAAGGTTACATTTAGGGTTTAGTTAGAGAGGTGCGGTTTTCCTACTTAAATACTATTATATAATATTGGGCATTTCTATTGCTGCGGTTTTTAAAGAAACCGCAAAGCAATAGATTAAAATTTTAATATTTTAATCTATTGTTGCGGTTTCTTTAAAAAACGCAAAGAATAGAGCTGGTCAAACTAGTCAACCAAATTTGAAAAATTGTCCCGTTGATATCTATTGCTGCGGTTTTGGTTGGGAACCGCAACAATAGGTTTATTTTGGATTTTTTCTTTTTTTTTCGTGGTTTATTGCTGCGTACGGGTAAAACCGCAGCAATACCACCGCAACAATAAGCAAAAATTCTACTAGTGTGGTCACCTTAGTGGCAAGATCTTTTCATCATTCATAAGAATATGTCTGGAAATGCATATATATTAAAGGACATAGATGGCAATATAAGAGATAGAGCCTTAAATGACAAATTTCTAAAGAAATATCATCCGTCTATATGGGAACAACATGACCCTGTGTTTCAACAAAAACATGCAGAATTGTTTCAAATAACAAGGGATCATTAAAATTACAACATTCATAATAATGTTATGTCTTAGACATTCCAACATTGTCTAACAGCTAAACTAAGGTTTTTAATGGCTAACCAAGCATTACGAAGCTTTTCCTTCTGAAGGATTGAGCTATGCTGTACAACCATTTCTTTGAACATCTCTGGCCTCAAATTGGCAAGCTTGGTTTGCCCTTGGTGTAGCTTCTTCTCTTCAATATCAATGGAGTTTTGGAGTGAAGACTTTTCAGTGATAATGTTGACCTCCTCTTTATTGATCTCAGCCAGACAGTTCTGTAGAGATTGCATTTCCTCATAAAGGAGCTTCAGTTTCTGATCAAAAGAATTCACAGAATCTTCGATTTGTTTACTGAAGTTTTTGAAGGATCTAGCTTGAGCGTCCAAAGAAGTTTCCTCTTCCTGAAGTTTTTGAGCTGAGAACTTGGGAGATTGAACTCTTGATTCAACATTACATTATTGAAGAAGAAGAGTCTCTTTGACATAATCATGGCAAGGTATTCCAAGATAAGGGATTCCAAGATCTGCTTAAGAGTTTGTGCAGAAGCCTGATCATAAGGGTTGTCTGTTAAGGTCAAGGAGAGATCCCAGATTTTGTCTTCTTATTTTATGTGTTCAGGAGACTCATTACTAGACGAGTGATCACCGCTAGGAGAGGCAGATTGATTCCTCACAATAATGGTTGTTTGCACATTAACCTCTCTCCCTCCATCAGACTCTTTCATCACACTTGCTTCTTTAGTGCTTCCCTCTGCATCATAAAGAAGAGAAGCCAAGTTAGCAAGAGAGTGAAGTCTGGTATCATGAGGACATGGACTCATATAAAGGAAGTCCAAAATGAATTCATGAGGAAAGAAAGGCAGACCAGTTTCAGAAGTAGATAGTAAAGATGATGGAGAACCTTTGCACACAGAGGTAATCACAAGCTCAGTACTGCTCCATAAAGGTGTGACCTCTAAAGGAATAACATTTTTTGGAGCTCCACTTCCAGCAATAGAAGATAATGCCTCAACATTTGTTGAATCAGCATTGGAGCTTGGAACTTCAACATCTAAAGGATTTGGCTCCAAGGGATCTTCATTAAACTGATGAAATAAGTCCTCATCAGGAGATTCCACATGGAGATGATCAGCTTCTTCCAACTGGGGGGCAGTACTTCCGTCCAAAAGGGAGGTAGCCACATGAACCAATTGGGGGGCAGCATCACTTGAAGGAAAAGTGGGATGATTGATGACAGATTCATCAACAGAATTACCCTTTAAATTTAATTATGGGTCAGCTGCCTTGGAAGTATCTCCTGCAGGAGGAATGGCAGAACCAGGAGGTGATAACT
Organism: Beta corolliflora; assembly: GCA_947648045.1. Lineage (NCBI taxonomy): Eukaryota > Viridiplantae > Streptophyta > Magnoliopsida > Caryophyllales > Amaranthaceae > Beta > Beta corolliflora. The sequence continues at coordinate 692,866 of CANSZD010003118.1, read as the reverse complement.
TCTCAGAAGAAGGATCACTGGTAGTCTTGGGCTCAATGTCATCAGCACCAGAAGGACCTGTGATTAAATAATCAGCATTCTAAACAAAAAAGTGAAACTCCTTATAAAAAGAGTAAAGATGATGTCCATACTTGCTTTGACTCCTGGGAGTTTCCTTTTGAAAATTTGAGATATGGTCTTATCATCATCTTCATCAGAGGAGATGATATACTGCGGTATCTCTGAAGGAGCTTCCAACTTAGGACATTTCCTGCTGGAATGTCGTAATGGTTTGGAGGCAGAGAGGCAGCTATAGTCTCTCTTTTTGGGAGCTTTCTTAAGAGGGTCAGTTTGATCCACTGGTCCCATAGTCTGCATGTCCTTGGAAGCAGAGAGACAATTGTAATCCCTCTTCCTTGCAGCTCTCTTGAAAGGGTCAATCTGTTCCATTGGCCCCATGGATTGGATGTCCCCCACAGTTTGGACATCTCCATAGGAAGCCCACTGATCATAAGCAGCATCATCTTCGTCCTCTGAAGAGGTATGAGGTTGAACCCTTTTGTCTATAGTGTTCCAATAGAGCTTGTCATATCTAGAATCGATTGTCATACCATCTGTCACTCTTAGCTTCTTCTTGCCAGCTTTCGCTAAAAGTCAAAAGTAGCCACAAGGAAGACTTAGTAATGTTTATTCCTATTGAAAGTTACAAAATAACTGAGGAAAGAAATTACTTACAGCCTAAGAAGAGTTGATTCTCAAAGTTCACCAAAGCTTCAGAACATGTTGAGTTGTTTGGGAATACATGATCCCACCACAGATGGAAGCCTCGAATAGCTTTAGTGATCCACTTCAAAGGAGAAATGGACATGAAAGTAAGGCTGAGAGTTTTAATCTGAAGGGCTTTACCTTCTTCAAAATGACCCCTTGAAGTCCAAGGATCATTGCAGGTTAAAAAGTAAGGTATAGCTAGTGGTTGGACCAATCCAAAATTTCTAGCTACCAACTATCGATTATAGGCTTCAAAGCCAAAGTATTCAGGTTCAGCAGCTATTAAATCCCTAGACCTAAGAACACTACTCCAAAAGTTCCCACTCCCTAAGGAACTAGAGTGGATGTTGAGGGATTGTAGCTGGCAGTGCTTGCTTGATGGCGCCAAGTTTCATTTTCAACGAAACAACCATCATACCCGGGAAAATGTTCCAGCTACCAGGGATTGAACTTAAAAACCAAGAAGTACAAGAAAATGAAGCTTGGATGCCAAACCTCATCTCGGAGATACAAGATTGAAGGCGACCTCACCATAACATGCAGCTACAATCATCAAGACTAGAAAGGAACAAAAGGGGATCAAAAGAAAGATCCTCCTCCTCCCGAACCCTTAGATGCTTTAAAAGCGAAGAGGGATTGAGAACCATCGACAAGGTAAATACATATGGCCCCAACAAGTCAAGAGCCATAGGGGTCCAAATCCCTTATCAGTAGAAAATATGAGGACTCAGAGGTATGAATTCCAAAACCATTGAAGGATTCTCTACTCCTAACAAGACATCTATAAAGTTGTCCCATTAGAACAGGAGCCAAAGCTACCTCTTCAGAAGTAGAGGAGATATTAACAGCAAGAGATAGCCATAATGTTACTACTCCTCCAACTTTAGACATCATTAATTTAGAGAATGCAAAAGTAAGAAAAAGTACTTCCTCTTCAGAAGTAACTCCCTCACTAGTCTCCTTATTGATGAATAAATCAACAAATTTCTAAAAGCCACATTTGCTAGCATTAGCAGAAGGACTAGCAATTTGGCGAAAGGTTGATAAACATTGACTGTACAGCTGATTATGTTTTTTAACATGGTGAAAGATGGGAAGTTCAATTCCAAATTTACCTGTTGGAGAAGTCCTAGTAATGAAAGCAATATCAGCTAAGGTTACAATCATTGGTCCCCATCGGAACAAGAAGCAATTGATGGCAGGGTCCCAACAAGCTAATAAAGCAGTGGACATAACCCCATCAAAGGGAATGGTTTCATAAGAAGCTAGTCTTAAGAAGGGCAATATTTTGTTCTTGGACCATTTGTCATGAAAAGGTTTCATGCGCAGAAACCATGCTCTTGCATCCACTCTCTTGAAATCCAACCCTTAAAAGGCTTGCTGGTTAAAGGCCAATGCAAATGTTGGAGGGATTTGGGGGCAAATGTTGGAAGGATTTTGGGGCAAATGGAAGCGTTCTGGGTTTATTATCCTCTAAGATATTGTGGTCCAAGAACGGGTAACATTGTTGCTCTAAGACAATTTGGCGCTTTGGTTTTTGAATCTTGAAAGGAAAACAAGGACCAATAGTGGCAATTCTATCCTCTATAGGAGTATTAAAGTCTTTTGTTTACATACCAGAACACTTGAGACTTATAAGTCCCAAGGTTCACTCTAACGGCGTTGCATAATTGGCGAGCTGCCTCAGATTGCATGGCATCACGTTTTTTAGCAAGCGCTTCACGAATCTCATCTTCACGAACTCTTTCAGTAGACATGGTGAATTGAAATTTGGTGATGGTTGTGAATTCGTAAAGAAATGTATTAAAATGGTCTGAAAGATCTTAAATTTTCCTAAAATCCTTGAAAAAAAGGCATTAATGGAGAAGACAATTAAATGGAACAATCATAGAAGAAAACACGTGCAGAATGCGTGCTGTGTTTCATTTTGGGTTATGTTTCATTGGGCCATGTTAAGACCTAGTTTTGACAAATTAAAACGTAAGGTCCTGAAGTCATGTTGAAAAGCCCATTTCCAAATGGCGCGTGACTTAAAAGCCCATTTCAAGGGGTGTGTTGCTTATAAACCCATTTCAAAGGGTACGTAACTCTTCAATTTTCAAGAGACAGTAAAAATTTCCTTATAAAAAGGGGTAAGTGTAATAATCTTGACACACTGCTCATCTCTTGAAACAAAAAAACCCCAAAACCTTCCTTCTCCAAAAAACCTTCTTCTCCAGAGATGGACGCCCCTCAACCTTCCGCCGAGTCCTGCATTACTGGGACTCAAGAGGTCAACCCTCAAGAGGTTTACCAGCCCTTCCTCCCTCCTCCAGAGATACCAGAGGAAAGAGAGGAGGAAGAGGAGGAAGAGGAAGAAGAAGAAGAAGAAGAGGAGGGTACTCCTCCATTATCAGACAAGTCTGATAATGATGATGAGGATAAAGATGACGATGAACCCCCTGCCCAAAGGAGGAGGGTTGATCGTTTCCTTGAGGAAACCTCCAGCGGTGAATACCGCTTTTACGCTCCTGGAGATGGCTCCAGTGATGGTGCTGCTGGAGACAATAATGATGGCGCCTCTGACGAGGACACTGACGCCTACAAGCCACGGTCTCCAAGGGACTAAATTTAGGCCTATGATTTAGAATTCAAAAATTCTAAATAGGTTGTTATTTTTTTTTTAATATGAAAATTTCGGCCCTATGTTGTAAATTTTTTTTTATTATTAATGAAATTTAAATTTCCTCAATTTGGTCCAAATTTCCATTATCTTTTATTATGTTTGCATTGTTTATTTATTTTGCTCAATCAAAATTGTGCAAATTAACATATTATTCAAAAATAAATAGTCAAATCAAATAATGCAAAATCTACGGTTAAGATTAAATAGAGGAAAAATAAGGTGTCTCTTGGGATACTAAAACTCTTAACATGTATTAATGAGATTGAAAAAGTTACTTCAAAAAGTAATAATTACCGTTCAACTTCACACGCCACTAATGGCAAACTCCAGAAGTGATGTGACACATTAAGGGTTAATGGGCAGACCCATTCCTACCCACTAGGGCCTTAACTTGAGGTGGTTAAGGTTGGTTACAAAAATACGTGATAAAGTTATTTAAGAAGATAATATCAAATGCTTCATTTATCCCTAATAAATAGGGATGACAGTTATATATGGTAATGGTATTATAAATAAGTTATTTTAACTCCTAAGATTTTTCACTCTTAAAACTTTGTTTCTCCATCAAAACCCTAAAAATTCTTGAGTATGGCTAATCAACAAATCGCTCCATCACTCTTTCCTGGAGAATGTTGGAGGCACCGGTTTAACAGAGATATTACACAAGAAGATTGGGAAGAATTCAAAGAAGAGAAAACGAAAAAGTGGCAATCCAAAATCATCAAGCCTTTTGGAAGGGATCCAAAGGTCCAACCTGGAGATTTGAAGGAACAGAGGTCCATTGCTGCTATCATGGGAAATGATGTGGATTTCCTAGCACTGAATCTATGGCCAAAACTGGAGAAAGGAGAGTTGCTGAAACTGCTTAGCGTCTGCAAATCATGGGGTGAATGTATTGCAAAACAATACTTTTTCCCTGAACTTACCTTGAAATACAACAGGTCTATAGTCTATGAAGGCAGCCTGGGTTTATTCAACCGAAAATACAGGATAGTCCAAATAGACGAAAGTATGAGTTTCAAAAAACTCATATAATACAAGTGCACCTGTCTTTTGTGACAAGAACGCTTAGGGGAAGGAAACATCCCTATGCTCCCAGAAGATTACTCAGATGATGATGACCCTAATGTTAATAAAGAGGAAGAACCACAAATCACCATTAGTTTTACTCATCTCCGCGCTGGATAGATCAGGTGATATCTAAAATGTTTTAATAATTCTAGTGATAGTGCATATTCTGAATCCTTCCTAGGAAATTATGTAACTATTTGAATTTAGTGAATAAATACCTTTATAAAGATGCCTCATGGTTAAGCAATATTATTTCACTAATGAAGTAATTTTTTGTTTTGTCATTTCTCCTTATCTCCAGATCACAGTAACATTGTGAACTAAAAAATCATTGTTCATAAAATGAGCAATGAACCCAAGGAATTAATTTTAGGCACAAATGCCTAAGAAATAAATGATAAACTGCGGAAAGTCAACAAACTTCTCCAAAAAGGGGTCAAAGTACTCAATTACTCAATGATCCCAGAAGTTATTACGAAAATAACCGTTGAAAAAATGGGCTGGTTATTTAAAGGGACTTAGCCATAGCATACTAGCATCACATTTTCATTTCAAAAAATCAAAATGAATAACGAAGCATATGCAAACATAGAAGCCGAGTTTCATGATGATTGTTTCAATCATCGTTTTGCCCTCAATAGCATAGAAGAAGATAAGGGAGCTTTCATCACAAATGAGAAAGCCAGATGGACAGAGAAAATGGCAAGGGTGTTTGGCGATGAGCCCTTAGTAGAGCCAAGACATCTAGAGATAGTAGGATCAAGCGCTGCTAAGATCGGTTCTGATATAGACCTCTTGTCTACCCATATATGGCCCAAATTGGAAGAAGGGTCACAAGACAAACTATTAACAGTTTGCAAAAGATGGGGCAAGGAGGTCTCTACTATCTTCAACTTCCCAAGACCTAAGAGGATGAATTGGGCATATGCCAAGAACCTAGTTCTTTCTTGTACCCAATCCTCCCTCAAAGTGGTGAGAATGGAAGAAGGTCAAGTTGAGCACCAAGAAAGAATCGTGCACTTTAAGGGCATGTGTGAATTGTGGCAGCTATTAGGCCAAGAACATTTCCTCTCCTGGATGTATATTGCATTAATCGACAGGAGATATGCTTGGGATAGTAGTTACCAAAGGATTCTCTTCGATGCCAAGTTTGACTACTCCCCAGAAAGAGGTTATTACTTTGGGGTTACCAGGAGTAGTGCAGGGCGTGAATTAGAAGCCAGCGAATATAAGGCTGTGGTAGAGACAGTGTGTAGGGACATTTCCAAATGTTATCTCTAGATACTAGTCCTTTTAATTAACATGTCATTAATGACTCTATCTTCATAAAGATAAGTCATAAAACATATGTAACCAAGTTACCTCAAATGGTAATCTTATCAATAATATATTTGCTTTATTATGATTCGCCTGTTTTATCTAACATAAGTTTTGTTTCATTAAATTGAATTAAAACAATCATATGTTCATTTACTAATTATGTTCCCTAAAAAAACCATCTTTGGTATTCCATTAAGTGGGGAAGTTAGAAAATAATTATTGGACGGTTGAAGCAGTTAAGCCTTTACATATATATATACGTGTGATCTCCAAAAGATTCTAAACTAAAATCAAAATGGATTACACATATCTTCCCATGTTTCATCAATCTGCTCCAGAAAATATGACATATCCATCAAAATGTCCAAATCATCACAAGGCATTAAATGTCATATTTAGAGATAATGATGAGTTTTGTAAGAACGAATCCACTAAATGGATTTCTTCTATTCAAAAATACTTTGGAAACAATCCTGTCATGCAACAGGATCCAGAGAATAAAAGAGAATCTAACATGCAAATCATCTCTTTTGGTTACATCTCTTTTGGTTTGCAAATCATGGGGCAAAGTCATTACAGAAGAGATGTGGAAACCTAACATGCCTTGGAGATATCTAAAAAAACTCTTTGTTAAAGGAACTACAAAGAAGGTAAAAGTCTACAGAATGGTGGATGGGTCATCATCAAGAGATGTGGTACAATACAAATGTGCATGTCAGATTTGGTACGATCTCATGACCTATGATAAGAGTCCTTGTTGGTTAACATCAAATAATCCTGCAAGTACACATCTTGAAGAAACTTTCTTAATGGATTTCACAATGGCAAGAAAGCAAGGTGAAGGAATACATGAAAGGTTATTCTTTTCAACTAAATTTAGTCACCCTAAAAGAATGTTCATTGACCACCTTAGAACAATAGAAGAAGTCACATTCAGAATATTGCTGGATAATATTAGCTACAACCATTAAAAGTCCTTCTCTACTCATAATTTGTGTGGTGCTGAGTACATCACTCCACAAATCAGGGGGGCAATTTGTTACCACCATTTTTAGATGTCAAGTAATATTTATTATGGTACATTAAATTGGACCTCAAAATGTTTATTTTACTTTAATATAAAGGCCCAACATGAATATAAAGTCCATAAGCGAAGTCAACGAAAGTCAAAGTCAACGAAAGAAGAACTTCAAGGCCATCAGGAGATGAAAGTCAAGAGCAGTCTAAGGATAAGCAGTTAGAGAACAATCATGAGCGGTTCAACATGAAGAGGAACGTGCATAAAAGGGTGACAGTTATTCAGCGCCAGAAATAGATTTGAATCAAATATGATTCAAACATTTTCCCTCCTTAGCATGTATGGAAGTGACATATTACGTTTCTCTATAAATAGAGAAACCATCATCAAGCAAACAACAACGAACAACACAATCAAACTGCATTTCTTCTTTTCTTAGCGTAGCCTAGCCTTAGCCTAGCCAACCCCCTTCTGGGGTTATATTTTAGTTCTTTAGACGTAGAACATGTTCTGGTGCCAAGATCTCTAACTCTCCGATTGAAGCAAGGAACCATGGAGGTAACAACCTTCGTGTCTTCCCTTTAGTTGTCCAGCTTGGCTTATCTTTTCATGTGTTGTAAAATCTTTCTTAAAGTTTGTGGCATGTATGGGAATGTTATTCTTTAATTGATTAAAAGATTAATTATTGTTTGCTCTATTTATTGCGTTTCGCCAGAATTTAATAGGCGTTGTAGTTTAATCATTAATTAGATTGCAACAAAGTACGTTAGCAAGGTTTTATCTAATTAAAACCGGTAACTCCCGGGGACTAAGCCTCCCAAGGCATTCAGTATCAAACTATTGGATGTGCATTGACTTGTTTGCAAGGTCAACGAACTGATTTTGCACCAACAAGAACGGAGGAAATAGTTGTACAACCTAATATAATACAAATTATTAGATGTTACATAATGAATTATGTATACACCTATAGACAATAAAATATGAATTATAACAAGAGCAAGAACGGAAGAAATATGAATCATAGCATGAATAAGAGTATATTACTAGCTTCCATTATACCATTGGAGCCAATAATAACTAAATATTATCACGATAGTAGGACTATAATTTAAATACCTATCTATTAGAGGAGATCTTAAAGAGTATGAGGTTGTCATGTTTTATCCTCAAATAAATTTTGAATTAAATAAAAAATTTCAAATATTAAGTATGGTTAAGATAAAAGAAAATACGAGTTTGGATATACTGAATTACCTACGAATTTGATAATCTTGATAAGAATGATTTTGTTATTTTCAATATCAATCATTAATAATTTATGTCAGAAAACGTCCGAAATAAATCATAGAAATGAAATTGTATATAACAATATAAAATAGAGGAAATATTCAATTTATAACAAATATTATTTCCTTAATACTTTGCATATCGCCCATAATGATAGACAACTCTCCGTAAAAACATTAATTATCTTAAGCTACTGAAAGGAAACACTTAAAAATTCCTTGGGGGTATCGTATGGGATCCTTAACTAGAACATTTTTAAAATGTGTGGGAAACGATTTCATGCCGCCATCTGTCTGTTAATGCGTATGGTGACATGACGCCATGTAAGTTTTGACACAGCATTCATCTTTTTATTCTAAATTACCCAAAAAGTTGTGATAAAGAGGTTTCGATTCCCTAACTATCTACTTAAATTATCAACATTCTACCACCAAGCTACTTTACCTTTTTCGTATTGAGAGTATATTCCACTTTTGATGACCTTGATATTAGCTTGCATGAATATTATTTTATTGGTTCAACAGGTAGTTTAATTTGTAATTACACACATTAATAAATTTAACTAATATTTCTTGTTAAAATCGACATATGTTTTATAGGTATTATTTCTCTTTTTATATATATAAAACAAGTATTATATCTTGTCTATGAAAATTAATTTCTGAACTTACTATTATTTAATTTTTTTGAGAGGACTCAATTAAGTGAATATCAATATCAAATCAAAATGCATGGCAAAAATTACAATCGCCCATGTGTCACTCTACTCTCAATCACTGATAGTGACATGCCATCAATGATGATGTGGTATTTTTTTTGGAAAGTTTTGTAAATAAATATTTTTAATTTGTAAGAGCTTATGTATCGAACCTGTGACCACTTATTTTGCCAGTTATTGTACGTCTAACCACTAAGTTACAACTTATATTTGTGATAAGATATCAACATCAAGTGATGTATGATTTTTACACTATTACAAAATAGAGTAAAGATAACGTTTATTTGGGAGATTACATATGAGTTGCTAGTCTTATATGCACACAAGACTTGCGAAAATAAATAAAAAGCAAAATTATATTATTACATCTAATAACCTCAAATAATAGGCAAAAAAAAACTGCTCACCAAAGTTTCCATAAAGAAAAGTTTGACATTATTTTTATCTAGCAAACATTAAATAATTACGTGCACATTGAGTGTAAATTCATTGATTAAACGGTTTTTTCACCATATACCCCTGACTAATTTTTTTTTGCACCGTATACCCTTTCAACTTTCCAAATTCACCATATACCCCTTACGTTTGAAAAAATACATCGACTTACCCTTTTGACTAACGGTGTTAGACTTCCGTAACACCGTTAGTCATTAGGCCCTAATCCTCCCCTAACCCTAATTAACTAACGTAAATCAAACCCTAATCCTAACCCTAACCCTAACCCTAATCTAATACACTAACTTAGGCCCTAACCCTAACCACCCCTCCCCAACCCCCTTACCCCACCGCACCACCACCCCGTCACCACCACCACCACCACCCCCTCACCACTACCCCGTCTCCACCACCCCCTCCCCTTCCCCCGTTGACCCTCTCCCCTCCCCCTTCCCCCGCCGATCCCCCTCCCCTTCCACCGTCACCACCACCTCCCCTCCCCTATTGCGTGAACCCCCCTCCCCCCCCTTTCCCTGCTTGCCGCACGAACCCCGCTCCCCTCCCCTTCCCCCGTCGCGAACCACTATCCCCTTCCCTTCCCTACTTGCGTGAACCCCCATCCCCTTCCCTTCCCTTGCTGCGCGAACCCCCCCCTCCTCCCCTTCCCCGTTGCGCGAAAACAACTCAATTAATGAATTCTAGCACCTCAAAATCAACACAATTTCAACGGAAACTTGATTGTATTTGAGGTTGAGTTTGAGGTTAGGGTTTTATGTTGTGCCGCCATTGTTGGAGCTGAAAAAGGAAGGGGAGGGGGTCGCAGGTTACGGAGGAGGGGAGGGAGGAGGGGGCTCGTGCGATTCAGCAAGGGAAGGGGGGAGAAGGAGGGTGGAGGGGGGTTCGCGCAACGAAGGGAGGGGTGCGGGGAGGAGGGGGGTGTGGGAAGCGAGGGGCAGGAGGGGGCGGGAGGGGAGGGGGTGAAGGGGGAGGGGGGAGGGCTGGGGGGAGGGAGGGGGGGGGGGGGAAGGGTGGTGGTGCGATGGGTAGGGGAGGGGGTAGGGGGTGTTAAATGTTAGGGTTAGGGTATTAGGGTTAGGGTTAGGGATAGGATTAGGGTTTGATTTAAGTTAGTTAATTAGGGTTAGGGGAGGATTAGGGCCTAATGACTAACGGAGTTTAACGCCATTAGTCATTAAGGGTAAGTCGATGTATTTTTTCAAACGTGAGGGGTATATGGTGATTTTGGAAAGTTGAAAGGGTATACGATGCAAAAAAAAATTAGTCAGGGGTATATGGTGAAAAAACCGTTGATTAAATAATTATTATTGCGGCTTTGTTAAGTTAATTTAAACTATTATTGAGTTGGGATGTTTTGATCTCTTTATACAGATACCAAACTACTCAAGAGTTGGCTTATAATATAAACATTTAATTATTATGTGAGTAAGGGTATTTTAGTCTTTTTAGGTGGACACCAAACTCCTCAAGAGTTGGCTTATAGAATAATGATTATCTAATTAAGGTCTTATTCTTTAGAGCTTAATTTCAATACCTATCTATTAGAGGAGATCTTAAAGAGTATGAGGTTGTCATGTTTTATCCTCAAATAAATTTTGAATTAAATAAAAAATTTCAAATATTAAGTATGGATAAGATAAAAGAAAATACGAGTTTGGCTATACTGAATTACCTAAGAATTTGATTATCTTGATAAGAATGATTTTGTTATTTTCAATGTCAATCATTAGTAATTTATGTTAGAAAACGTCCGAAATAAATCATAGAAATGAAATTGTATATAATTATATAAAATAGAGGAAATATTTAATTTATAATAAATATTATTTCCTTAATACTTTGCATATCGCTCATAATGATAGACAACTCTCCGTAAAAACATTAATTATCTTAAGCTACTGAAAGGAAACACTTAAAAATTCCTTGGGGGTATCGTATGGGATCCATAACTAGAACATTTTTAAAATGTGTGCGTGGGAAACGATTTCATGCTGCCATCTGTATGTTAATGCGTATGGTGACATGACGCCATGTAAATTTTGACACATCATTTATCTTTTTATTCTAAATTACCCAAAAAGTTGTGATAAAGAGGTTTCGATCCCCTAACTATCTACTTAAATTATCAACATTCTACCACCAAGCTACTTTACCTTTTTCGTATTGAGAGTATATTCCACTTTTGATGACCTTGATATTAGCTTGCATGAATATTATTTTATTGATCCAACAGGTAGTTTAATTTGTAATTACACACATTAATAAATTTAACTAATATTTCTTGTTAAAATCGACATATGTTTTATAGGTATTATTTCTCATTATATATATATATAACAAGTATTATATCTTGTCTATGAAAATTAATTTATGAACTTACTATTATTTAATTTTTTTGAGGGGACTCAATTAAGTGAATATCAATATCAAATCAAAATGCATGGCAAAAATTACAATCGCCGATGTGTCACTCTACTCTCAATCACTGATAGTGACATGCCATCAATGATGATGTGGTATTTTTTTGGAAAGTTTTGTAAATAAATATTTTTAATTTGTAAGAGCTTATGTATCGAACCTGTGACCACTTATTTTGCCAGTTATTGTACGTCTAACCACTAAGTTACAACTTTTATTTGTGATAAGATATCAACATCAAGTGATGTATGATTTTTACACTATTACAAAATAGAGTAAAGATAACGTTTATTTGGGAGATTACATATGAGTTGCTAGTCTTATATGCACACAAGACTTGCGAAAATAAATAAAAAGCAAAATTATATTATTACATCTAATAACCTCAAATAATAGGCAAAAATAACTGCTCACCAAAGTTTCCATAAAGAAAAGTTTGACATCATTTTTATTTAGCAAACATTAAGTAATTACGTGCACATTGAGTGTAAATTCATTAATTAAATAATTATTATTGCGGCTTTTTTAAGTTAATTTAAACTATTATTGAGTTGGGATGTTTTGATCTCTTTATACAGATACCAAACTACTCAAGAGTTGGCTTATAATATAAACATTTAATTGTTATGTGAGTAAGGATATTTTAGTCTTTTTAGGTCGACACCAAACTCCTCAAGAGTTGGCTTATAGAATAATGATTATCTAATTAAGGTCTTATTCTTTAGAGCTTAATTTCAACACATTTCTGTTCATTTCAGCAAAATTAATTTCAGTTCATTTCAACAAAATTAATTTCGGTTCATTTCAGTAAAATTAATTTCAGTTTAGTTCAGAAAAATTATAACTTTTGTTCAACAAAATTAATTTAAGTTCAGTTTAGTATAGCAAAAATTATCTTCAATTCAGCAAAGTTAATTTCAACATGTTTTAGTTTAACACTTTTATATTATTGTTAGTATTTCAATGATAAATAGTGTTATTATTATTATTATTATTATTATTATTATTATTATTATTATTATTATTATTATTATTATTATTATTATTGTTTTTATTACTAGTATTGTTTTTATTGTTGTTGTTGCAGTTATTATTAATAATAATATTATTATTATTTAAATAATTTTAAGCCCCAAACCCCCCAACAATATTGAAATTTTACTTCCACCAAGATTTGAACCTTGATCTCCCATGTGGGAGAAAGGAAGCCATACTATTGGACCCAATAGTCCTTGGTGGTAGTACATTTCTTATTGGATTAGTATAGTTATCGTTCGTATTTTATCTTTATAGGTTTTATAAATAAATCGTACAACATGTCACAACTAGACATTTATTTAAAAAAAATATTTATTGCACGTGTTGGATTGTTATATTTTGTTTGTAATATGGCTTATAAATGTTTTCATTCTATTTACATATGGGCATATTATAGTTGTCATAATAATAACAATCAATGCAATATTTTTATAATTTTTGCTTATATTTTATTTTAATCTACAATTTTTATCAAATTCAAACACATGATAGGGGCTAGATCATGCACCTTATAAGTTCACAATATGCACAGATGACCAATATATATGAATATATTGCAGGTGATAATTTGTTTAAGACCAATCGAATAAAATTATACATAGGGTAAGGATGAAAATCATACCTCATGGATGGGAAATTTGACAGTGTAGTTTAATAGAGATATTCTATGTTTTGACTTTGACCATCAATAAAAAAATCAATTTAACTACTTTATTAAAAAAATCCAAGTAATTCAAAGGAATACAATTTCTTAAAATGTCTCAAATTTATTGGACTTTGAACACACCATGCTTAACATAATAAAAAATAAATTGATGCCATGTGAAATAAGTTAAAGAATATATGTAGCACATTGTAATTAAGCTGTGCCGAACACTCTCTTCAATCTCATTACTTCATCATGGCTTAAGAGTGTGATTTGTTCGGCTATCTGAGCAGGTAAGTTGCCAGCGAACAAGGAGGGAGTAGTGAGTTGAAATCCTGGGTTCGCCCCATTCAGACTAACAAATGCAGTAGCTGAAGTTCTACCAACATTAACTTGGAAGTGAAGCATGGCTTGTGGGAAGATCATGACGTCCCCAACCTCTAACCTTTTATAATATGCTCTATTGTTTGTGTCAATAAAACCTGCGATGATTGTACCGCGTATCACAATAATAACTTCAGATGTACGGTGGGAGTGTAATGGGATGACTCCTCCTACGCCAAACTCTAACCTTCCCATGGAGATTCCCAAGCCATTTAATGCTGGGTATGCATTAGCCGATGCTAGAGTCACATTGTTTCGAAAAATATTTGTGGTAGCTTTTTCACCACGAAATCCAGTGTAAACAAAATCATCTGTTGTGACCGCAGCAGGATTAACTGCAAAGATAGCGCTTGTGGTCCCCTAGGCGACTAAGGTCTCCAACACAAAAGTCGAGCTCAATGGCATGAGAGAGAAAGGCTAACAGGGAGAAGATGAAGAAAACAAGAAGATTGTTCATTTTCGTTAGCTAGATATGTATGGTGAGGATGGTGGATGTAGGAGTTAGCTTTCAGTTTTTGAAACGATTACTTAGCTTGTATCTCTTAAACCCAATTAGCACCCTTTATATAGAATTTTCTGTGCATGCAGGCTGCCTATACGTAACAACTCGCTTTCAAGAAAGTTATTGACTTGTTCATATTGACATGCGGTTTTTATGATACCAAGTAAACTAGGGTAGGCGCCACCACGAATTGAAGATGAGAATGGCGTTGAATGCAAAGACCTACAGAATTTTATACATTCATATTCCTTTTTGGATAAGGCATTGCATGTGTTTTTATTTGTAAGTACTTGTCTGCATCAAAGTATATAATTCCTCTTAATCTTTTAATTGAATACAACACTTTTACATTATTCATACTCCTTATTTTGATCGTATTTTTTTATTAATACATAAAAATAAAAATAATCATATAAATTATAAAATGTTGTTGGATTTGTTACAATGATTATTTTCATAACACCAACTTTTTATCATTTTTACAAATACATAATTAGAGATATAAATGGTCAAAGTTGTGGGTTGGCAAGCGTGAAAATCAAACTATTGCACTTATTTTACAAACAGAGGAAGTTTTTTTTTTTTGAACATGAAAATTATGCATTATGCCTTTTTTAAAAAATTTCTGTGAGAACTGACTATTTTTTGCAGAGAAAGATGTTTTGAGCTTTTGACAAATCCAACCATTTATTCATTATTTGACATTATCATTATATTCAGGGTTGTTTAAATATTCTTGAGACCCTATCCTAATCTTAAATATGGACTACTAGTATTAAAAAAATTACACTTTTAATATTAAGAAATTATTTTAAAATATTACAATTATAAGCAATTTTAATAATAAGTAATACTCCACTATTCCCGTTTCTAATTTCAAAAATATGAAATAATTTGCCATGAATATGAATATCTCCTTAATAAATTGAAAAATAAATATCAGCTATTATTCATATGCTTATTATAATCTTAGCATATATAAACATTAGATACTACCTCCGTTCCTAAATAGTGATTACACTTGGGCTCTGTTTGGCAAAACTAGCGGTTGCACTACCTATTAGTGGTCAACTAGTAGTTGTTAGCGATTAGCGTTCAAAGCAGTAGTTTAGAATATAAGTATTTGGTAAAAGTAGCTGTCAAAATTGCAAAAACAGAAAATGACATATATTTAGTTTATAGAATTTTATAACAAAAAAATAACATATACTGGGTTGTCGAGTGCTTGTGTTGGGTGCTCGTATTGGTGGATGTGGGTTGCACTGGGTGGCTTTGGGTTGCAATGGGTGGTCGTAGTGGTTGTGGCGAGTAACGGTGGGTTCGTATTGGTAGTTGTGGCTAGGCAAAGGTGACGGCATTGGATGGTGAGTGGTGGCCACAAAGAGGAGAAACAAAAAATGGCAGTTCAGGTTGGAAAATCATTTGGGTATTGGTCAACAATGGTTTTATGGAGTTCAGGTAGTTTTGGACAATTTCGTTTACTTAAGGTAGTTTCTCGCAAAGTGGCACAAAGTTAAGGTGGTTTGGGACAAAAAACCCAAAATATAATAACAATTTCTTAAGCTAAAAGTGTTGATCTTTGTCCTGTTTCCTACTTCTTAACATTTAAATCAGTTTTGGAATTGGTATTGCTTTGGTTATTTGATCATTGGATTAGATTTCTTTTAACATAATAACTACATCTCTAAGTTTGCAATTATTTCTTGATTGAAACCTGGATCATGTTTGGGTGGTTCTTAGAATGGATTAAGTAATACTCTCCTGGATGTATATTGCATTAATCAACAGGAGATATGCTTGGGATAGTAGTTACCAAAGGATTCTCTTTAAGGCCAAGTTTGACTACTTCCCAGAAAGAGGTTATTACTTTGGGGATACCACGAGTAGTGTAGGGCGTGAATTAGAAGCTAGCGAATATAAGGTTGTGGTAGAGACAGTGTGTAGGGACATTTCCAAATGTTATCTCTAGATGCTAGTCCTTTTAATTAATATGTCATTAATGACTCTATCTTCATAAAGATAAGTCATAAAACATATGTAACCAAGTTACCTCAAATGGTAATCTTATAAATAATATATTTGTTTTATTATGATTCGCCTGTTTTATCTAACATAAGTTTTGTTTCATTAAATTGAAGTAAAACAATCATATGTTCATGCATTTACTAATTATGTTCCCTAAAAAAACCATCTTTGGTATTCCATTAAATGGGGAAGTTAGAAAATAATTATTGGACGGTTGAAGCAGTTAAGCCTTTACATATATATATACGTGTGATCTCCAAAAGATTCTAAACTAAAATCAAAATGGATTACACATATCTCTATTATATAAGCCAAGAGGGGAGCTATAGTGTCCCCTCTTGAAAAGACTTATATACCCTTAATTTCACAAAAAATAATAAAGAAAATATTTTCATAATTCTTTCCTCATTTACAAATATGGGTAATAAGGAAAGTTCTACATTACCAAAAAGAAATACATAAAAATGTGTAAAAATGAGGAAAATCACAATTGAAAATATAAATTGATGACTAAATCAATTTTCAAGCAATTATAAAGGAAAAGTTTTACAGAGATTCTTACTATCTAAACTCTCAGTTGCAATAACAATTTCAAGTAACATGCATCAACAAACCATAAAAGAATTAAGAGACTTAGAGAATATTCATTTTTTTTTTGGGGATCACAATTAGTTGATATAATAAATAATTAAAGAGATAAACATACATCATCAGACAATATCAATTTATAATTTATTTTTTTATTGAAGCACTACTCACCATAGTATGCCTAAAAACCTCAATTATACAGTGACATTAAATTGAACTACTACTCATAAAATATGCCTATAAAATATATGTATTTTTAAATTAATAAAAAAACATAACCTAGATCATTGTATAAAGGGAGAGTTGTTGAATTATCTACCAAATACAAGATAACATATCCTACCTCGACATAGTCCTTTCTAGAAAACATTACTCTTTACACCAGAGCAATGCGAATAAAAACCCATAACGCTCATCAATATTCACCATAAATATTATAAGTTAGTTTTTTTAACACTTTTTAATGTTACTATTAATATTAATATACAGTCGCACGCATCGCGTGCATATAGTGCTAGTCTTCCCATGTTTCATCAATCTGCTCCCGAAAAATATGCCATATCCATCAAAATGCCCAAATCATCACAAGGCATTAAATGTCATATTTAGAGATAAGGATGAATTTCGTAAGAACGAATCCACTAAATGGATTTCTTCTATTCAAAAATACTTTGGAAACAATCCTGTCATGCAACAGGATCCAGAGAATAAAAGAGAATCTAACATGCAAATCATCTCTTTTGGTTACATCTCTTTTGGTTTGCAAATCATGGGGCAAAGTCATTACTGAAGAGATGTGGAAACCTAACATGCCTTGGAGATATCTAAAAAAGCTTTTTGTTAAAGGAATTACAAAGAAGGTAAAAGTCTACAGAATGGTGGATGGGTCATCATCAAGAGATGTGGTACAATACAAATGTGCATGTCAGATTTGGTACGATCTCATGACCTATGATAAGAGTCCTTGTTGGTTAACATCAAATAATCCTGCAAGTACACATCTTGAAGAAACTTTCTTAATGGATTTCACAATGGCTAGAAAGCAAGGTGAAGGAATACATGAAAGGTTATTCTTTTCAACTAAATTTAGTCACCCTAAAAGAATGTTCATTGACCACCTTAGAACAATAGAAGAAGTCACATTCAAAATATTGCTGGATGATATTGGCTACAACCATTAAAAGTCCTTCTCTACTCATAATTTGTGTGGTGCTGAGTACATCACTCCACAAATCAGGGGGGCAATTTGTTACCACCATTTTTAGATGTCAAGTAATATTTATTATGGTACATTAAATTGGACCTCAAAAGGTTTAATTTTACTTTAATATAAAGGCCCAACATGAATATAAAGTCCATAAGCGAAGTCAACGAAAGTCAAAGTGAACAAAAGAAGAACTTCAAGGCCATCAGGAGATGAAAGTCAAGAGCAGTCTAAGGATAAGCAGTTAGAGAACAATCATGAGCGGTTCAACATGAAGAGGAACGTGCATAAAAGGGTGACAGTTATTCAGCGCCAGAAATAGATTTGAATCAAATATGATTCAAACATTTTCCCTCCTTAGCATGTATGGAAGTTACATATTACGTTTCTCTATAAATAGAGAAACCATCATCAAGCAAACAACAACGAACAACACAATCAAACTGCATTTCTTCTTTTCTTAGCGTAGCCTAGCCTTAGCCTAGCCAACCCCCTTCTGGGATTATATTTTAGTTCTTTAGACGTAGAACATGTTCTGGTGCCAAGATCTCTAACTCTCCGATTGAAGCAAGGAACCATGGAGGTAACAACCTTCGTGTCTTCCCTTTAGTTGTCTAGCCTGACTTATCTTTTCATGTGTTGTAAAATCTTTCTTAAAGTTTGTGGCATGTATGGGAATGTTATTCTTTAATTGATTAAAAGATTAATTATTGTTTGCTCTATTTATTGCGTTTCGCCTGAATTTGATCGTTGTAGTTTAATCATTAATTAGATTGCAACAAAGTACGTTAGCAAGGTTTTATCTAATTAAAACCGGTAACTCCCGGGGACTAAGCCTCCCAAGGCATTCAGTATCAAACTATTGGATGTGCATTGACTTGTTTGCAAGGTCAACGAACTGATTTTGCACCAACAAGAATGGAGGAAATAGTTGTACAACCTAATATAATACAAATTATTAGATGTTACATAATGAATTATGTATACACCTATAGACAATAAAATATGAATTACAACAAGAGCAAGATCGGAAGAAATATGAATCATAGCATGAATAAGAGTATATTACAAGCTTCCATTATACCAT
Source organism: Beta corolliflora (assembly GCA_947648045.1). Classification (NCBI taxonomy): domain Eukaryota; kingdom Viridiplantae; phylum Streptophyta; class Magnoliopsida; order Caryophyllales; family Amaranthaceae; genus Beta; species Beta corolliflora. Next base: position 673,692 of record CANSZD010003118.1, on the reverse strand, counting down.
TGGAGCCAATAATAACTAAATATTATCACGATAGTGGAACTATAATTTAAATACCTATCTATTAGAAGAGATCTTAAAGAGTATGAAGTTGTCATGTTTTATCCTCAAATAAATTTTGAATTAAATAAAAAATTTCAAATATTAAGTATGGTTTAGATAAAAGAAAATACGAGTTTGGATATACTGAATTACCTAAGAATTTGATTATCTTGATAAGAATGATTTTGTTATTTTCAATGTCAATCATTAATAATTTATGTCAGAAAACGTCCGAAATAAATCATAGAAATGAAATTGTATATAATAATATAAAATAGAGGAAATATTCAATTTATAATAAATATTATTTCCTTAATACTTTGCATATCGCCCATAATGATAGACAACTCTCCGTAAAAACATTAATTATCTTAAGCTACTGAAAGGAAACACTTAAAAATTCCTTGGGGGTATCGTATGGGATCCATAACTAGAACATTTTTAAAATGTGTGGGAAACGATTTCATGCCGCCAACTGTCTGTTAATGCGTATGGTGACATGACGCCATGTAAGTTTTGACACAGCATTTATCTTTTTATTCTAAATTACCCAAAAAGTTTTGATAAAGAGGTTTCGATCCCCTAACTATCTACTTAAATTATCAACATTCTACCACCAAGCTACTTTACCTTTTTCGTATTGAGAGTATATTCCACTTTTGATGACCTTGATATTAGCTTGCATGAATATTATTTTATTGGTCTAACAGGTAGTTAAATTTGTAATTACACACATTAATAAATTTAACTAATATTTCTTGTTAAAATCGACATATGTTTTATAGGTATTATTTCTCTTTTTATATATATAAAATAAGTATTATATCTTGTCTATGAAAATTAATTTCTGAACTTACTATTATTTAATTTTTTTGAGGAGACTCAATTAAGTGAATATCAATATCAAATTAAAATGCATGGCAAAAATTACAATCGCCCATGTGTCACTCTACTCTCAATCACTGATAGTGACATGCCATCAATGATGATGTGGTATTTTTTTTGGAAAGTTTTGTAAATAAATATTTTTAATTTGTATGAGCTTATGTATCGAACCTGTGACCACTTATTTTGCCAGTTATTGTACGTCTAACCACTAAGTTACAACTTTTATTTGTGATAAGATATCAACATCAAGTGATGTATGATTTTTACACTATTACAAAATAGAGTAAAGATAACGTTTATTTGGGAGATTACATATGAGTTGCTAGTCTTATATGCACACAAGACTTGCGAAAATAAATAAAAAGCAAAATTATATTATTACATCTAATAACCTCAAATAATAGGCAAAAAAAACTGCTCACCAAAGTTTCCATAACGAAAAGTTTGACATCATTTTTATCTAGCAAACATTAAATAATTACGTGCACATTGAGTGTAAATTCATTGATTAAATAATTATTATTGCGGATTTTTTAAGTTAATTTAAACTATTATTGGGTTGGGATGTTTTGATCTCTTTATACAGATACCAAACTACTCAAGAGTTGGCTTATAATATAAACATTTAATTATTATATGAGTAAGGGTATTTTAGTCTTTTTAAGTGGACACCAAACTCCTCAAGAGTTGGCTTATAGAATAATGATTATCTAATTAAGGTCTTATTCTTTAGAGCTTAATTTCAACACATTTCTGTTCATTTCAACAAAATTAATTTCAGTTCATTTCAGCAAAATTAATTTCGGTTCATTTCAGTAAAATTAATTTCAATTTAGTTCAGAAAAATTATAACTTTTGTTCAACAAAATTAATTTAAGTTCAGTTTAGTATAGCAAAAATTAATTTCAATTCAGCAAAATTAATTTCAACATGTTTTTGTTTAACACTTTAATATTATTGTTAGTATTTCTGATAAATAGTGTTATTATTATTATTATTATTATTATTATTATTATTATTATTATTATTATTATTATTATTATTATTATTATTATTATTATTATTATTATTATTGTTTTTATTACTATTATTGTTTTTATTGTTGTTGTTATGCGATTATTAATAATAATATTATTATTATTATTTAAATAATTTTAAGCCCCAAACCCCCCCCAAAACAATATTGAAATTTTACTTCCACCAAGATTTGAACCTCGGTCTCCCACGGGAAAAAGGAAGCCATACTATTGGACCCAAGAGTCCTTGGTGGTAGTACATTTCTTATTGGATTAGTATAGTTATCATTCGTATTTTATCTTTATAGGTTTTATAAATAAATCGTACAACATGTCACAACTAGACATTTATTTTAAAAAAATATTTATTGCACGAGTTGGATTGTTATATTTTGTTTGTAATATGGCTTATAAATGTTTTCATTCTATTTACATATAGGGCATATTATAGTTGTCATAATAATAACAATCAATGCAATATTTTTATAATTTTGCTTATATTTTATTTTAATCTACAATTTTTATCAAATTCAAACACATGATAGGGGCTAGATCATGCACCTTATAAGTTCACAATATGCACAAATGACCAATATATATGAATATATTGCAGCTGATAATTTGTTTAAGACCAATCGAATAAAATTATACATAGGGTAAGGATGAAAATCATACCTCATGGATGGGAAATTTGACAGTGTAGTTTTATAGAGATATTCTATGTTTTGACTTTGACCATCAATAAAAAAATCAATTTAACTACTTTATTAAAAAAAATCCGAGTAATTCAAAGGAATACAATTTCTTAAAATGTCTCAAATTTATTGGACTTTGAACACACCATGCTTAACATAATAAAAAATAAATTGATGCCATGTGAAATAAATTAAAGAATATATGTAGCACATTGTAATTAAGCTGTGCCAAACACTCTCTTCAATCTCATTACTTCATCATGGCTTAAGAGTGTGATTTGTTCGGCTATCTCGAGCAGGTAAGTTGCCGCCGAACAAGGAGGGAGTAGTGAGTTGAAATCACGGGTTCGCCCCATTCGGACTAACAAATGCGAAGGTGAAGTTCTACCAACATTAACTTGGAAGTGAAGCATGGCTTGTGGGAAGATCATGACGTCCCCAACCTCTAACCTTTTATAATATGCTCTATTGTTTGTGTCAATAAAACCTGCGATGATTGTACCGCGTATCACAATAATAACTTCAGATGTACGGTGGGAGTGTAATGGTATGACTCCTCCTACGCCAAACTCTAACCTTCCCATGGAGATTCCCAAGCCATTTAATGCTGGGTATGCATTAGCCGATGCTAGAGTCACATTGTTTCGAAAAATATTTGTGGTAGCTTTTTCACCACGAAATCCAGTGTAAACAAAATCATCTGTTGTGACCGTAGCAGGATTCTTGCAAGCATAGCCTTGTGGTCCCCTAGGCAGACTAAGGTCTCCAACACAAAAGTCGAGCTCAATGGCAGACTAAGGTCTCCAACACAAAAGTCGAGCTCAATGGCAAGCGTGAAAATCAAACTATTGCACTTATTTTACAAACAGAGGAAGTTTTTTTTTTAACATGAAAATTATGCATTATGCCTTTTTAAAAAAATTTCTGTGAGAACTGACTAATTTTTGCAGAGGAAGATGTTTTGAGCTTTTGACAAATCCAACCATTTATTCATTATTTGACATTATCATTATATTCAGGGTTGTTTAAATATTCTTGAGGCCCTATCCTAATCTTAAATATGGACTACTAGTATTAAAAAATTACACTTTTAATATTAAGAAATTATTTTAAAATATTACAATTATAAGCAATTTTAATAATAAGTAATACTCCACTATTCCCGTTTCTAACTTCAAAAATATGAAATAATTTGCCATGAATATGAATATCTCCTTAATAAATTGAAAAATAAATATCAACTATTATTCATATGCTTATTATAATCTTAGCATATATAAACATTAGATACTACCTCCGTTCCTAAATAGTGATTACACTTAGGCTCTGTTTGGCAAAACTAGCGGTTGCACTACCTATTAGCGGTCAACTAGTAGTTGTTAGCGATTAGCGTTCAAAGCAGTAGTTTAGAATATAAGTATTTGGTAAAAGTAGCTGTCAAAATTGCAAAAACAGAAAATGACATATATTTAGTTTATGGAATTTTATAACAAAAAAAAACATATACTGAGTTGTCGAGTGCTTGTGTTGGGTGCTCGTATTGGTGGATGTGGGTTGCACTGGGTGGCTTTGGGTTGCAATGGGTGGTTGTAGTGGTTGTGGCGAGTAACGGTGGGTTCGTATTGGTAGTTCTGGCTAGGCAAAGGTGACGGCATTGGATGGTGAGTGGTGGCCACAAAGAGGAGAAACAAAAAATGACAGGTTCAGGTTGGAAAACCATTTGGGTATTGGTCAACAATGGTTTTATGGAGTTCATGTAGTTTTGGACAATTTCGTTTACTTAAGGTAGTTTCTCGCAAAGTGGCACAAAGTTAAGGTGGTTTGGGACAAAAAACCCAAAATATAATAACAATTTCTTAAGCTAAAAGTGTTGATCTTTGTCCTGTTTCCTACTTCTTAACATTTAAATCAGTTTTGGAATTGGTATTACTTTGGTTATTTGATCATTGGATTAGATTTCTTTTAACATAATAACTACATCTCTAAGTTTGCAATTATTTCTTGATTGAAACCTGGATCATGTTTGGGTGGTTCTTAGAATAGATTAAGTAATACTCCCTCCGTCCCATAATATAAGTCCCCTTTTCTTATATGGTGTCCCAAAATATAAGTCCCATTGCTAATTTAAACCATAAATTCTACCCATTATACCCTCATTCAAAAAAATAATTTCCCATTATACCCTCATTATTTTATGATTCCAATGCTGCCTCATTAATGTGAAATGAGATCTTTTACCCCCCATTTTTTTTTTGATAAGTTTTGGATTTTTATATATATATCAGAGGTTTAAAATAGGAATTACAATCAGGAAATTAACTAAGAGGACCAAAAAAGCCTATACCAGCAAAATTAAAATGCTGCTCAAAGCTATTCTCATGATACCAAACTCTAATATTTTGCGCCTGAAATAGAAAGAGGGGGAATGAAACTACATCCATGCCAGGAACTCATCATGCCTTCTTAGCCCTTGTTTAGCCAAGGCATCAGCTACATGGTTTGAATCAAGGACATGGTGGATTATTGAGAAGGATGGAGACTTCTTCAGTGCATTATTTTATGATTCCAATGCTGCCTGAAGAACAATCAATAATGAATAACGCAATCAAACAGGTTGATTTGCTCTCTCGAGTCGAAATTAACCATAGAATGATTTTAATAGGCTCTCGCAATTTATTAATACCAACTCTACCTATTGAAACTAGCCTTAATATTAAGTTTATACCTCTCGGCGCATAACCTAATATTGCAATACTACAACAATCAAATCTGGCCAAATCGGATTGAATAGAGATAATACATTCAATAGGAATCAACATACATTATCAAAAATCAATACTTTATAGACATCCCTTCATAAATGATCATCAATCCCCTTAACCCTAGAAATAAACTACTCAATCATAATTGGGGAAAACATACTCATGATGAAACAAGTAAACATGATGAATTAATAATCAAAGATTGAATAAGAATAACAAGAGAAGAGAAGAAATACCAATGTAGAACCAATCTTGCAAAATCCAAACTTCTATTGAAAATCCAATGTAAAAAGGGCAAAGAGTAATACTAGGATTCTCGAGTAATTAAAATGTGCTTAGAAAACTAAAAGCTGAAACTATAATGTAAAAACGTGGTTTTTCAACCCTAAAAGGATAAGTATTTATATTAAAAACAAAACCGGCGCAACACGCACTTAAAATGCCTTAAAAACAACACCGCCCGACCAACCCGGGCGGAATCCACCCGGTCAGGCGGTTGTCAGGTCATAACCCGTAGAATATGAAATAGCGCCCCGCCCGGTCGGGCGATATCCCGTCCGGTCGGGCCGGTAATAAAATATTTTATTTTCTTCCAAATCTTCTCCAAACGATGAAATTTGGCTAAGTAAGGGCGCCCGGGCAGCGGGGGCGGATTCCGCCCGGCCGGGCGGTCGTCAGCCTGCACAAATCTCTATCTTTAAAACGCCATAACTTCTTCATTATTCGTCGGAATTAGGCAAGTGACCACTCGTTGGAAAGCTCTTGGAGTGTAGAATCTAACTCAATTGAAATCACTACATTTGGATTTGTATAACTTGATATATAGTCAAAAGAGTGGATTAGAGTCATTTTTCTACTTCTTTCACTATTCGCTTTGCTTTAAAACTCTTCCAACTCAATGCTCGTGCTCTGGAATGTACATCATCTCTTGTAGTGATATAAATGAGTAGGAAATGCACTAAAACATACTAATTCCTACAATGATCAGCCTGAAACTACAAACACACTACAAGGAGCACATTAGTACTAAAAATGGCTCCGAAGAGCGCAATTAAGACCAATAATCAATGAGGGACGGGGGTAGAAACTCCATATAAAGTAGACATATCAAACTCCCCCAAGCTATACCTTTGCTTCTCCCCAAGCAAAACATGCTGCACAACATGAACATGAATATAATTGCTTCACCCCTCAGATAAGAAATTCAGGCTCAAAATTTTCAAACTCAAAATCCTTCAAGCAAGCAAAATTCAAGTTCAGTTTTTCAGATCACCCTGACCACCAATCACCTAAGAAAACAATCAAATGAAGCTGCCCTACATAACATGCAAATCTCGAAATGGTGCTCACCGAGTTGTCACTCCTCTCAATTTTGTGGCAGGCATAATATGTGCTCAAACACTCACCAACCCAACCATAATAGCCCTTCCCACTCACACTCTCATGTGTTTAGAAAGGTATAATATCGCTCATCCTAGCCAGGTCGACTCAAATAACAAACCTACTCTTTAACTTTGGCATATTGATTCAGTATCAATCCAGCAAACAATCAAACACGTGCTCAAGAGGTCTTTCTCAGGGTTGTAATGGGGATCGGGTAGAGGTAAGGAAATTATTTAGGGAATGTGGTGGAAAAGCCAAGAAAAGGGTAGCAAAAAAACACTAGTAACAGGACTAGGTGTGGCCGAAACAACTCACATGGCATCAACAACATGACCAAAACAATAACCAACTTTAAAGTCTCACGAACCATCCAATACTTGTCTCTTTCAGCATAATTTTCAAAAAATTTTGAAATTTAATGAGTGAAGATCATAGAGATTTTCCAGATTTTTCACTATCATTTTTCACTTTATTTTTTTCTTTTTCTTTCTTTTCTTTGTATCAACATAGACATTATTTCCAACCAACCCATAGAATCAACCACACATCATAGTATCAACCTAACAAATGCTCCCCCAAGCTAGGCTTGGGACAATAATCATTGTAAAGGCTCAAGGCGTGCAATGTGGCTCAATATCAAAATAAAAAGTCATTAGGCTCAGCAGTGCTAGGAGGGAAATTAAGTCATTTATCAACTCTGAGGCTTTAAATTAAACAAAAGAACGCCTCTATCACAGCACATGTCCAAAGTCACTAGAAATCAATGAGTACATTGCCAAAATCAAGATCAGAATGCTACGAGGAACTAACACACAAGAATAGATTGGATATGGACGTAAATCCATTAGGCAACAATGAATCCTCACAGTCTAACCAGTTCAAGCATGCAGTCAAAGTAGGCGCTTTATCATCAAAAATCAATACTTTATAGACATCCCTTCATAAATGATCATCGATCCCCTTAACCCTAGAAATAAAACCATACTCATGATGAAACAAGTAAACATGATGAATTAATAATCAAAGATTGAATAAAAATAACAAGAGAAGAGAAGAAATACCAATGTAGAACCAATCTTGCAAAATCCAAACTTCTATTGAAAATCCAATGTAAAAATGGCAAAGAGTAATACTAGGGTTCTTGAGTAATTAAAATGTGCTTAGAAAACTAAAAGCTGAAACTATAATGTAAAAACGTGGTTTTTCAACCCTAAAAGGATAAGTATTTATATTAAAAACAAAACCGGCGCAACACGCGCTTAAAATGCCTTAAAAACAACACCGCCCGACCACCAACCCGGGCGGAATCCACCCGGTCGGGCGGTTGTCAGGTCATAACCGGTAGAATATGAAATAGCGCCCCGCCCCGTCGGGCGATATCCCGCCCGGTCGGGCCCGCAATAAAATATTTTCTTTTCTTCCAAATCTTCTCCAAACAATGAAATTTGGCTAAGTAAGGGCGCCCGGGCAGCCGGGGCGGATTCCGCCCGGCCGGGTTGTCGTCAGCCAGCACAAAATCTCTATCTTCAAAATGCCATAACTTCTTCGTTAACCCAATTGAAATCACTGCATTTGGATTTGTAGAACTTGAGATATAGTCAAAAGAGTGGACTGGAGTCATTTTTCTACTTCTTTCACTATTCGCTTTACTTCAAGACTCTTCCAACTCAATGCTCGTGCTCTGGAAAGTACATCATCTCTTGTAGTGATATAAATGAGTAGGAAATGCACTAAAACATGATAATTCCTACAATGATCAACCTGAAACTACAAACACACTACAAGGAGCACATTAGTACTAAAAATGGCTCCGAAGAGCGCAATTAAGACCAATAATCAATGAGGAACGGGGGTAGAAACTCTATATAAAATAGACATATCATTGATGATAAAGAAAACGAAGAAAAAAAATGTGCTTCAGAAACTGAGGTGATTGTGATAAGTGATGATGATGATGATGTACAAGAAAAGGGTAAATGCAAAAAAACGCCAACTGGTAAACCCTCATCTTCTTCAATTTTCGGAAAAAAGGAAAAAAAGAATGATGATGATGTTAGTGATGCTGAGTCTTGTTGTTGATGATTTGGGTTTGGTTTACTTGAACTTTGTCTTCTTATGTTGATCTGTTATGCTTTATTGTGTTTGTTTCTGATGAATTTGGGGTTTATTGTGTTTGTTTCTGATGAATTTGGGGTTCATTTTCTGGTTTATGTTATGTAATGGTTAAATTATGACTTGATTTAAATAAGGATGATGATCTCTGTCATTTGAATGATTTTGTGTTAATTTTGATTCTCTAACTCTGTTATGATTGAATTTGGGTATTTAATCCGGTCTCTCATGTTCTGAATGAATTTGGCCTATGGATTTGGTTTCTCTAACTCTGTTGTGATTGAATTTGGGTATATATGTTGGCCTCTCATGTTCTGATTGAATTTGGCATATGAATTTGGTTTGTCTAACTCTGTTGTGATTGAATTTGGGTATTTATGTTGGCCTCTCATGTTCTGATTGAATTTGGCATATGATCAATTGGTTGAATTTGGCATATAAATCTGGTTATTAGTTGTTTATTGACCATGTTTCTACTTTGTTGGATACTTTGTACCTCGATTGTGTGAAGTAAGTGTAATCAATGATGGAAAAGTTTTTGATTGAAACATTCTTGGTTGAAGAATTGCTCTCTCTTTACCCTTTATGCCACCAGTCCAACTTTGTTGACTGATTGAGGCAACTGTGGTTTGGATTGAAGAGCTACTTCAATTTAGTTAATGAAATTTGGGGACTTCTGAGTTTACAACTAATCTTACTGATTTTTTTAAGCCACAAATTGGTAAGTTTTTGAAGCAAAGTTTTTCTCAAGCATGAGTCATGATTCATAAACAACCAATTAGTCCTCTTTCAACCAATTCATTTGAACAAAAGGCAGTTTTTTCATTAAACAAACAACTTCATTTGATTAACATAGCTTCTTCACATAGCTTCTTGCTAAACAAAAGTAAATTTACTAGAGTTTCCTACACAACTAACAATAACAAAAAAAATACAACAGAGAATTATTCACATAGCTTCTTCACATAGCTTCTTGCTGCATTCACATCTCTTCTTCCTCTTCTTGTTGTGCATTGGAGCTTGAAGCCCCATTAACCACCCTATCCCATGCATCGAAGATCGCCTAAATTGGTGCAGTTACTTGTTCTTCTAAAACTCCATTCTTCTCCATTTTTTTCTTGTTTACATGAGGCAGATCATAATTGTTTCCCCACCAACTTTCAATATCTCTTTCATAACATATTGAAGAGATAACCAAACATTGCTTAAAGTTTTATGGTCTAGCTCATTATATGCTTGGTTCACAGCAGCTAGCATGCTGTCAATGTCCTTTGGCATCTTTTTGTGCATGAGTGATTGAATGGACCTGAAAAATCCAAGGTCTGGACTGTTGAGTGGTTGTTGGATTAAGATGAAAGTGAACCCATCTTGTTCACATACTGTTTGCCACTCTGGATCTTCTTGTGTTATGTGAGCTTTGGCATTGTCTTGTTGTATGAAGATTGTTTTTGGCTCTGGCCCCATCATCCTGTGGCACTTTTGCTTTGATAGCTGGTATAATTTGTTCAATTAGCATGCTTCTAGTGACCCTCTGATTCACTAATTCAATTGTTTTTGTTACCATGGTTCCCCTTGCTCTGTTTTTTGATGCTCTCTTTGCTGGTTCTTGATAAGTGAATGGGAAAATTCCAATTTTCCAATCAAAAGTGCAGTGGCCTTCATCATTGTATCTAGGCCTCCCCACAACTGCTGTGAACATGACTTTTGGAATGAACTTACTGCTGCTGGCTGCTCTGTACTGAGCCTGCTCATCTTTGGCTGATAAAACTCTTTGAGATTTGTTAGTCAAGTAAAACCATTTTTCATCCAAGTGCAAAAAGTCATACATTGGGAAATATTTTCTCTTTGTGATTGAATTATCTCCCATTAGTAAATTCAATATCCATTGCAACCTGATTTTTTTGTTTGCATCCTTCAAACCAGGGTGCAATGGGTTAGTGTGTGGCCTAATTAGTCCTCTTTGAACCATTCTATGGACTGTGCTCTTTGAAACACCAATTAATGTGGCAAGATCTCTAATGCAAGATCTCTGCCCCATTGTTAGTTTTGTTATGTCACTTGATTAAACTTGGATCCTCTTCCTACCACATAAGTGCAATTTCCCCTCAACACTACACCTTAGCATGGTTTCTGTAAAGTGTTTTGCTGTGTTCTAAATACGACTGACAGTTTTTGTTGCAACATTAAACTGAGAAGAAGCTATGTTGTCATATTGCAACTTACCATCTTTTGCTCTGTTGAGAAGGAACAACAAGATTTGTAACTTGTTGTCACTGCTGAACCTGTTCCTCAGCTTGTGATGAGGTGCTGCAACTTTTTCTTCATTATTTCCTGGTGATACTGGTGGTGCCTCATTGATGTCTAGTTGGAAGCCCAACTGCACCATGTCCCCACCCTCCAATTCTGGCGCAATATCAGTGTCACTCTCCTCATAGTCACTTGGAGACCAAGCTTCATTCAAGTTCCACTCTGAAGCCATGAAGGAGCAGGCAATAATGCTGTGAAAGTCTTTTTTTTTTAAATGTTTGCTTGTGTAATTGTGATGAGGAAGTGAAGAAATGAAGATAAAGTCCCCTGTTTTTATACTGATCTCATGGAACCCTCTGCTCCAAAAAATTTTTGGGAAGGAAGTTGGTGTGATTCGTTTACAGCCATTGGATTTGGCTGTAAAAAAAGTGTAATCTGTGTGAGTGTTTTTTCTGTAATCTTATTGGTTGACAGAAATTAATAAAGTGATTTCATTGGTTAATATTCTTAATGATGGATTTGCCATAAATGGGATTGTTAAAAGCTGAAGGGGAATGCATTTACCGCACAAAACCATTGAGCTTCTCCATACTTATTTCCGCCCAACTCACTAAATCAGCAGCTGTTTTTCTTCTTTTTTTATTAAAGCAAATCTATGTCCTTCCCAATACAAATGAATCTATGTATCTTATCTAATCTAGATTCCATATGCCTTAATTCCCGCGTAAAAACGAAATCATGACTTATATTATGGGACGGAGGGAGTACTTATTATATATAATTTGAGGGTAGTTGTGGTTTGTAATTGATTTTGATATGGATATTATCTTAGGATTGCATTAATTGTGTTATAAGATTAGTTTAAATGATTCCAATTCGTGGAGTTAAGCTCGAGTAGTGGAGCAATTCACGCTAACAAGTTTAATTAAACCATTTACTTGGGAGTTAGTAAGAATGGTAATTGATTCCTTGTTTAACATTATTGTTGAAGTAAATATTTAAGATGGTGCTATAGAGATCGAACAAGTAAGGGAACCGAGATTGTGCATTCTTGGAGTGCGAGTATTATTGAGAAAGGTACACATTGTCCTCCATCTTATCGTATTAAATCTATGTTCAATTCGATTTTTGAAAGACAAGTGTTTTGTATAAATTACTTCTAAAGGATTAAGCTTAAACTGTTTATGAATGCAAAGTGGGTAGCCACAAGTTCGTGAAGTTAGTACTATATGTTTTGTGATAAGTGATTAGCTATACTTTGAACTACTCGATATACTTGTGGAATTTGATTATGTTTTCACTATGTTTGACATCTGAATTATTTTTAGTACATATTATATATAAGGGGTTCTATTTTAGAATGAGGTTTCATGTACGCTATATTCATCAAACAATTTCTGATCTAAGTTCATATAATATGTTTATGATATTTTAAGTACGACACTTTGGGACTATGTTATGAGTTTCAAGAAAAAAATTAATTATGAACTTTGAGAATTTGAGCTTTTCAAAAATATGAGTTGTGGAGTCATAAATAAAGTACTATGAATTTGCTTATTTGTAAAGAAGTTAGGAGTTATATTATATTAATCAGAGATATCTATGAAGAATATATGGAGGATTTGGGTTTTGTAATATTGAAAACCAAGGTCGGTGTAGTTGTGGGATAAATTAATTGATTAATGAATAATTTTCAAGAATACAAATTGTTATGTGAGGAAGTTGAATCGGGTGATCATTGTAAGTTGTTATTCAACGTCACAGATGAAATGAAAAATACGTATAACGGGGATATGAGACATCAAATATTGGGAAGTAAAATTTGATGTGTGAGTTTCATACTAGTGATATAGATATCAGGAGTTGAATGATGGTTTGAAGGAATATCAAACATTAAATTGGAATTGTATTACTTAAATTAGGGGAGGTTATAACTGAATTGAGAACATTCTAATATGAAAATGGAACTGAGATACTTCATCCGTTCCATAATAAGTGAAACACTTACTATTTTAGAATGTTTCAAAATAAGTGAAACATACCTTAAATGGAAAAAAAAAGTGACAAAATGACAAGAATACCCATCACAAACTTGTGTGGTTTGCTTTTCTCTCTCCTCCTTTTGATAATGAAAAGGGTATTTTATGACTTTTTGGCTTTTGAAAGTGATGTTTATTAAATCTTGTGCTCAATCCCTATGTTTCACTTATTATGGAACGTATGAAGTATATAAGTAAAAGAGTTTAGAATTATCATGTTGAGCCAATATGGGTTTTGATGATGACAAACTAAAGTAATAACTAACAAGGTTTATAGGTTTTATGTGTCCAAGGTTCATGAATTAATAATGATGCTTTATAAAGATAACAAGTGAAGATCCTGAGTTGGAACTCCAAGAGAAGAAGAGCTTAGTTACATAAGGGTGTAATTAGGTTTCTTATGTAAGAGACAAAGGTCATCATAAGGTAATAAATTGGAACTATGAAGCTGTTCCTTTGAATGAAGGAACTGTTCCTATGGAAGTATGTTAGTAGACCTGGTATAGGAAACAGGTTGTTTAAACAAGTTCCAGAGGTGCAGTAATGGTTAGCATGGAGCAAATGTTCAAGGAAAATCAATATAAGCACAACAGTTCCTGAGTAATTTCCTAAGCGATGATTCATGATTATAGTTCCTGTTCAACAATTTCTTTGTGTATCACAAGGAACTCTCTGTTGTTCCTGAGTTGGGACGCATGCACGAAGCTTCAGAGTTCAAGACTTCAAAAGTGAAGACATGAAGACTAAATTCAAGAGTTTGTAATTAGGATTTATATAAGTATCTTAATTGCTTAGTATAAGGGAACTAGAAGGAACTCATAAATGTAACAAGTGTTTTTGAAATTATTTATCTGAGAGTTTTTAGGAAAATAATGTAAATAAATAAAACAGTTTTTATTTTTAGTAAAAATCTTTTTTGAGTGCTCATCAAGTAAAAATTGATTTCCTAAGTTCTCTCCTTATATTTCTCAACCACTAACTTACTTACTGTTAGTTTGTTTGAATTAGTCTTTGCTTGTTTCTCAAGAAGTGTGAACGTGGGTAAATAATCCTACGTGGTTACTGCTTCATACTTGGTTGAGAAATAAGTGGAACAAACCTAGTAAGGATTCACTGTAAAAGGAGGAGTCTAAGTACCAACTGAAAACATATTTATATTGCTAAATCTTAAGTGTTTTCTAAAAGGTCAATTGCATTATTAAGTGAGTTCCTAAGATCCTTAATATCCAAGTTCAATATATATACTAGTGTGTTTCACAAATTGAGTTGTAATTTGGGGTTCAAGGGTTGAGTGACTCTTGTAAGACTTAAAGCTAAGTCAGTGAGTGTAGGTTTCGGAGTAGAAGCAAGAGAGAGAAGAGTTCCAGTAATCAAAGGGGATTACTTGAGTTCGAGAGGAACTCAAGTTGTAGAGAGTGATTGTAATAGAGTTGTTACAATAATATAAGTTTTTGAGGTTTTCCCTTCTTGATAAGGTTCAAGAAGTTTCCTCAATTTTGTATTTCTCTGTCTCTCTAATTACTGTTCCTTTATTGTTTTAAAATTCCGCGAGAAACTTTGCTAAAAGATCTAAGTACAATTCACCCCCCTCTTGTACGTGTTCGTATTGAAGTATCAATTGGTATCATAGCCGGAGCTTACAAAATACAGGAAATCCTGTTGAGTAAAGTTCTTGAAAAATATGAACACTCACGAGAAACTCGAGGAAGGTTACTCCACACTGAGGCCACCGATGTTTAACGGAAAATTCTGTACGTATTGGAAAAATCGTATGGAAATTTTCATCAAGGCCGAGAACTACCAAAATTTTGGAGAGTCATCGAAGTTGGTGGCTTTGAGGTAACAACAATCAATGTTGAAAATGAGGTAGTTCCTAAACCAATGAATGACTTTTCAAAAGCAGAGTTTGAAAAATATGAAATCAATGCTATGGCTGTCAAAATATTGCGTTGTGGTCTTGGACCTCATGAACACAATAGAGTCATGGGTGCAGGAGCGCAAAGCAAATTTGGGATCTCCTTCAAGTAACCCATGAAGGAACTAATTAATGAAGTTAAACGTTCCAAAATTGATCTATTAATGTTGAAATATGAACGTTTTGAGATGCAATCAAAAGAAACTATTTAGGAAATGTTTACACACTTACTAACATTACTAATGAATTAGTTTCTCTTGGAAGAATTATTCCCACTGATGAACATGTTAGGAAAATCCTCAGGAGCATGCCTCAAGACGATCATTGGAGAGCAAAGGTCACTGCCTTGTTTGAAACCAAGGACTTTACCAAGTTCAGTATTGAACAATTGGCAGAATCTCTGATGACCCACGAATTGCATCTAGGAACTGCAATCCCCGAGAGTTCCAGAAACCGAGGATTGGCTCTTAAGGCAGAGGAACTTGAAAAGTTAGCACCTAATGAAGAAGAAGTTGTCATGCTTGTCAGAAAGATGAAAAGGATGTACAGGAACTATAGGCTTGGAAATCAGAGAGGAAGCAACTCGAATAGAAAAACAGCTAGTTCCAAAACGAAAATGGTTGCTTCAAATGCGGAGATGTTGATCATCAAATTAGAGATTGTCCTCATTGGGAAAATGAGAAAGGAAAAGGCAAAAGTAAGGAACTATCCAAAGATAGATACAACAAGTCGACTTTTACCAAACGTAACTTCAAGAAAGCCATGATAGCCGCGTGGGGAGAAACGGATTCTGAAGATGAAGAGGAACAACCTTATGAAGAGACTGTCACCTTCTGTCTCTTGGCAAAATTAAATTAAACTGATAAAGTTCCATCTAATGAGGTAAATTCCACTACTCTTCAATCTCTGTAGAAAGCCAAATTAATTGAATTATTGTTGGAAACACTAGATGATTATAAAGGACTTGGAATATTGAAAAGCCAAATTAAAGTGATAAGGCTGAGGAACTTTGGGACAAAGGAACTGCTCAGTTATGTCTAATGACCAAATCTGACTTTAAGTCTAAAACTGAGTTACGTATTAATAAGTCTAATGTGTGTTCAAGAAAGGAACTCATGAAAATGTTGGTTCCTAATTCTACTAATTAGACGTTATTATGATCGCCTTAGTGAGGGGGAACAATATATGGCACCTGTTGTTCCTTGCGTTTATCTAGTGAAGTATTTAAATTTCTCTCACTCAAGTAGGCATATAAAATTGTAGAGATACTTTTTGTTAAGTAAGTTATGATGTCTTGTTTTTCTCTAAATGGCAAATTCATCTAGCGTGTATATGTAGAGTTTTTGTGAAATGTATTCCATATGAATGTGTGTCACCACAATTGGTTATATGTTTTATGCATAGTCATGAGTTATATTTAAAAGATGACTCACTGGTTTCTTTGTAATATTACCCTTACTGTCCATATTGCTAATTGTTAGTCAAAAGGAAGAGGAAGTAAAAAGTGTAGTTTCTTTCATTCAAGGAACTCATTTGTTATACATCCCACCCACACCAAGTGCATTACATGTGAATGTCCAATTATGTGTATAAACGAGCAATATTATTCTCTAAATTATCAAACTTCTTATTCCATCATTTATTTTTAAAGATCTCAAAAAATCCTCCAAACCTTTCATATCACATTTACATACCTTTTTCTTTCTAATCAGTTCACCATATATCCAAATCCTTCAATTTGTGTTCCTCCACTATAACTTTAAATATTGATGATGATGCAACATTTGCGAGGGAACTAAGGAAAGAAAAAGAAAAGTTTGAGGGAGAATAAGCTGATATGGAGATGAAAAAGAAGAGTTCCACTAATCAAAGGGGATTACTATCGGGAACTTGAGTTCGAACTTAAGTTGTAGAGAGTAATTGTAATAGAGTTGTTATAATAATATAAGTTTTTGAGGTTTTCCCTTCCTGATAAGGTTCAAGAAGTTTCCTCAATTTTATATTTCTCTGTCTCTCGTATCACTGTTCCTTTATTGTTTTAAAATTCCGCAAGAAACTTTGCTAAAAGTTCCAAGTACAATTCACCCCCCTTGTATGTGTTCCTATTGAAGTCTCAATTGGTATCAGAGCAAACAGGAGAATAAAAATTAAAATTTTGGAGACAAAGAAGAAATAAAAATATGAGAGTAAACAGGATAATAAAAGGAGAGATGTGTGAGAGGGAGATAGAGAAGAGATTCAACGTTCCATAAGTTATTCAAGTTCCTACTTCTACAAAGCTGTCATAAAATCTATATCGAGTAGTCCCATGTATGTTTCTTTAGTATCAAATCTAAAGTAAACAAAAGGAATTAACTAGTTCCTTGAAACTTAAAGCAAGGAACAGACAGCGGATTTCTATTCAACATATCGAAAAAGAAGTAAGAAACTGCATGTTATTTGAAAGGAACTAAAGTGTGTTTTCAAAGGCGAGATCACAAAATGAACCGCAAGTTTAGGAAAGGTAATGATGGAGGAACAAGTGACCAGATCATATATTTTATTTGTTCCACTTAGCCTATTCCAACCATTCCTTCATAAATGAGCCTTTGATCTTCTCTTTGAATTTTATTGGACATTCTATTTATTTTCTACCCTATGGATTGCACTTTGGTAAAGTGGTGGTTTATGTTTAGTATGCTTTAGCTTCTTTAACTAATTGATTAACATGTGCATGAGGATGGCTAATATTACTAGATTGATGTTTGAGCAAATTGAAAAATTTAAACTCATGTTTGACCATTAATTATATATTTATGGTGGTGTCGTGTCACTATAAGTTTGGAAGATTGATCACAAATTCTTGAAAAACAATACGCTTTTTGATGATGTCAAAAGGGGGAAGATAATGGCAAAGTATTTTATTTATTGGGAAAATTTGCCAAAAAAAACCTTTTAAAAGTTCAATTTTGCGAAAAAAAACTTTTAAAGCATTATTTGCAAAAACAAACCATAAACTTTATTTTCTTTGCAAAATGAAACATATTCCCATTTTCCGGTGTGGTTTTTGAGATGCATAAGAGTGGCCAATCTATCTTCCTTTAACCCCCTGTTTTCATTAACTGCAGCACCACCCCTATGCATCTAAAAAACCACACCGAAAAATGGGAATACATTTCATCTTGCAAAAAAAATTAAATTTGTAGTTTGTTTTTACAGAGAATGCTTTAAAAGGGTTTTTTTCGCAAAATTGAACTTTTAAAAGGTTTTTTTTGATAAATTTTCCTATTTATTGTTCTTATTCTGGTTCATTCTCTACTTAATATGATCTTGCATTGTTATATTATATTTTATTCGTGTTAGTTTTTATATTACTTTGCCTTGGTTTGTCATCACCAAAAAGGGGGAAATTGTTGAGCCAATATGGGTTTTGATGATGACAAATTAAAGTAATAACTAACAAGGTTTATAAGTTTTACGTGTGCAAGGTTCATGAATTAATAATGATGCTTTATAAAGATAACAAGTGAAGTTCCTGAGTTGGAACCCCAAGAGAAGAAGAGCTTAGTTACGTAAGGGTGTAATTAGGTTTCTTATGTAAGAGACAAAGATCATCATAAGGTAATAAATTGGAACTATGGAGATGTTCCTTTGAATAAAGGAACTGTTCCTATGTAAGTATGTTAGTGGACTGGTATAGGAAACGGAGTTGTCTAAACCGGTTCCGGAGATGGAGTAATGGTTAGCATGGAGCAAATGTTCAAGAAAAATCAATATAAGCACAACGGTTCTGAGTAATTTCCTAAGCGATGATTCATGATTATAGTTCCTATTCAACGGTTTCTTTGTGTATCGCAAGGAACTGTCTCGCTGTTCTCGAGTTGGGACGCATGCACGAAGCTTCAGAGTTCAAGACTTCAAAAGAGAAGACACGAAGACTAAGTTCAAGAGTTTGTACTTAGGATTTATGTAAGTATCTTATATTGCTTAGTATAAGGGAACTAGAAGGAACTCATAAATGTAACAAGTGTTTTTGAAATTATTTAACTGAGAGTTTTTAGGAAAATAATGTAAAAAAATAAAACAGTTGTATTTTTAATAAAAATCTTTTTTTGAGTGCTCATCAAGTAAAAACTAATTTCCTAAGTTCTCTCCTTATATTTCTTAACCACTAACTTACTTACTGTTAGTTTGTTTGAATTAGTCTTTGCTTGTTTCTCAAGAAGTATGAACGTGGGTAAATAATCCTACGTGGGTTACTGCTTCATACTTGGTTGAGAAATAAGTGGAACTAACCTAGTAAGACTTGACTATAAAAGGAGGAGTCTTTCTAGTTACAAACTACCAACTGAAAACATATTTATATTGCTAAATCTTAAGTGTTTTCTAAAAGGTCAATTGCATTATTAAGTGAGTTCCTAAGATCCTTAATATCTAAGTTCAATATATATACTAGTGTGTTTCACAAATTGAGTTGTCATTTGGGGTTCAAGGGTTGAGTGACTCTTGTAAGACTTAAAGCTAAGTCAGTGAGTGTAGGCTTCGGAGTAGAAGCAAGAGAGAGAAGAGTTCCAGTAATCAAAGGGGATTACTTGAGTTCGAAAAGAACTCAAGTTGTAGAGAGTGATTGTAATAGAGTTGTTACAATAATATAAGTTTTTGAGGTTTTCCCTTCTTGATAAGGTTCAAGAAGTTTCCTCAATTTTATATTTCTCTGTCTCCCTGATTATTGTTCCTTTATTGTTTTAAAATTCCGCGAGAAACTTTGCTCAAAGTTCCAAGTACAATTCACCCTTCCTCTTGTACGTGTTCCTATTGAAGTATCACATTTCCTAATTGAAAGAGTAAGGTTAAAATGGGAAGTTGGGAAAATATAAATCCTGTGAGAGCTCTTGGGAATTAATGCTAATGGTATTTTATTGAGGGAAATGTAGATTCAAGATTAATATGAATACTAGAGTTTATGTATATGGAATTGCAAGGTCCAAGCGAATAATTAGGTCGTTGTATAATGATTTATAACATGGAACACAGATAAAGGTCCATGTTATAAGATAGAAACTAACCACAAATAAACAGACACCCATATCAGCTAGAGAAATCAAACCATCAAATTTAGAAAAACAAGCAAAATATAGAAACTGGAAAACCATGTTCTCAATTTTTACATGCCCACTTTACAAAATAAGCAATACCCACCTGCTGACCTGCATACTCACTTATGCTTTCGATCCGCCACAACTCCCTCAGCAAATATTTGCCAATAATCTCCTGAATAAAAAACCCCAAAACAAAATCACCAAAATCATAGTAAAAAATAGATGCAAATACTGGAAAACAAAATCACAAATAATTGGGAAACTCATCAAGAATTAGAAATTCCGGGATAAAGTAAGTACCAAGCTTAACCACTTGCCGGAAAAGTTTGGCAGAGAAGAACGAGAAGCCCCTTCAAGTTCTTCGATAATTGTGGTCTCCAAGCCATAATGATTGAAACCTTAAAATTCGATCCAAGAACAAAAAAAATATCAAGAATAATTTTAATTTGCAGTGGTGAATCTAGGTTCAATTCAATCCCTGAAATTTGAATAGGTGCTGAGTTAATTTTGAAGTAATGCTAAACAAACCTTCAGAATTTGGGACGTCAGAGTTTCAGATCTCTTCCGACTCAAAAATTGAAGGAATTTGTGGAAGGAAATGAGAAATTAACATAAAAAGGAGAAAAACTTGAAGAGCAAAAGAGATGAAGAAGAAGTATGACGAACCCATTAATTTTTGGCCCATGTTGAACGCGTGCAAGGCGACATGAGAAGAACCCAAATCTTACGCACTCGACGACTGATGATTGTTGTACTTTGTTAATCCAATTTCCGCATGTATAAATTTCCCACTCTGAGACATCGTTTCTCCGATTTGTTTAGCAAACCCTACTCTTTAGGGTTTACAAAGAGAAGAGAGAAGAGATGGAGTGAGGTGAGGAAAGGAGAGAGAAGAGATGGAGAAAGTGGCGTGTAGTCGATTGAGGTGAGGGAGAGGGAGTAAGAGAGAAAGAAAGATCGTGGAGGCTCATGTTAACCCGAGAGATGGAGGGTTGAGATTTCTTCTCCCTTAACTACTGATAATTTGACTTTTGTCACTCGTGCAGATCGTTCATATGAAACGAGTAGCAACACTTCCAACTTTTAAAAGGTCTAGGATACATGTTTGAATGTAAATTAGATTTGAAATAACAATATCAGAGAAAAAAATATGAGAAAGAAGGGATGGATGAGAAACGGTAGAAACCCTGGATTTATAACGAAAGAATCAATAATGTTGACAAAAGTCAAACGTAAATTTCAGGAAAAAAAATTGAACTAAAGAATCAATGTGATTTTGGGCGTGGATTTTGTAGAATGCAAATCCCAAGTACTGTCAATCATCAATTAACTTAACTCAATTGCCAACCACGTGATTGTGGGATGAAGATTGCACATGTCCAGTTGGCGAATCGAGAGGAGGATGAATAACACGTGGATTATACCCTTTGCCACTCTTGACACGCGTATATATATGAACTAGCTTTGAACCTGTGCAAAAATGCACGGCAGGTTTTATAGTAGATATAATTTGGACTTGTGCATAATGCACGGGAATTGTTTTGATTTTTAAGTAGTTGTTTTTATTATTAAGCAAGTCATAAGCAGGTCTCCGGCTTTTAAACCCGTGCAAAATATATCGTATATTACCTCATCTCTAACTTTTACGCGGGAAATTTTTTGTTTATTAAGAATATTTATATTCCAACAAAACTGAATACATACATATATTCCATGGATGCCTCAAAAATTGATAAATTATAAGATATTGACTTATATATTTAATGATATTTCCCCTTAAATTAATTATGTTATGTAAATTTAGAAAAGTGAATGAATACTACATATACTTCTAAAAGAAATATAGATAAAGTATACAACATTGTGCCAAACATTTTTTTTTAAGAATTAAGGATTTCTAGAGAGAGAGGCTCTGCCTTCTCTCTAGAAACCCCCCTAGTCCCCTTATAGTAAACCCTAAAAACCCTAGCCCCCAAATCAATTTCTTTAGAAATTGAAACTCTAGCTTCCTCCCTCTTCTCTTCCTCTTAGATCTAGCCATTGTTATGGCTTAGTTTTGTCTACTAGTCCATTGTTCTCCTGTCCTCAGTCGGATTCTTGTTTTTTGCGAACTTCTAGATCATCTTTTGCCATTTCTAAAATCAGTCAATTTGGAATGGTGCTCGCGGTGTGGGGTTGATCGCGGTGGTTCGTGAGTGTTTGGTTTGTTCGCGGAGTGGGGTTTGCTCGTGGTGCCTTTAGATCAGCTTTTGCCATCTTTCTCGCGATGGTCCGTTCTCCGTCATTGGTGGTTCGGTTCGTGGTGGGTCGATGTTCGCTGTCGTCGTCATCGGGTGAGGTTTAGCCTTTGGGGTCGCGGGCTTGAGTCCGGGCTTCGAGGTTTGGGCTCCGGGCTTCGGGCTGCGGGGCTGCGGGCTTTGGGGTTCGGGATGCCTCCTTTCTCTTCTTTACGGTTACTTGTTATTTGTAACTTGTAACTTGTAACATCTTCCGGGGTGTTTTAGGTGGTGTTTCATTGTAGAGACACCTCCTAGTTTTCTTTCCTGATCAAAAAAAAAAAAAATTAGATAAAGTATACAACATACTTTTCAATTTGTTTTCTTTGTCTTATTATTAAATTTTACCCAACAAATTACATGGCCATCTTCATGATGTGGCAAGTTAAACCCTCCCACTTTGATCACCAATTGTGCAATTTAGACCCATAAGTTTCAATTAGAGTAAATTGACCCCTCATGTTTTGTTCAATGATTAATATTCACCCCATTGTTGTCATACGCTAATATATAGTCTACACCCATTGTCACACGCTAATATATAGTCTACACCCATTGTTGTATGATTGTTTTTCATATCATCTCTCTAAATTGGTTTTATAAGTACAGAGCTGTTGTCGTTGACAAATTTTGCTTATGAAATATGAAAGGGTTATCGAGGTAATCACAAAGTTTGGTAATATTTTTTGCACATAAATTAATTAAAATTAGGATCACTAATTTACATTGACATGGGACCGTACATTATATTTAGTTATTCTACGTTACTCTTAATTGCCACACATTTGTCTCAAGCATCTAAAAAAGTTTAAAGTAATATAAGCTCTACGATGTCTTATTATTATTATTTTTTATCCTTTGTATTGTCCCTATTTTTTCAAACTTCTTTTTGATTCATCATTCAAAGACATCTACTATATTATAACTAAAATGCTAGAATTTAAAAGCCTTAATGGGATGGTAAGTATAAAAAGTATGTAAAGGTATTTTTAGATTTTAGACTCATGCAAATTACACGAAAACCTTTTATTTTATAAATTTAAAATTTTATGATGTAAAAATTTATAAATTTTTGATATAATATTAAAGACATAAAAAGAATAATACTATAATAAAGCCTATGTACTAAATATAATTTAATATAATCAAATAGAATATACGTTTTCTACTTTCAATATATAAAAAAAATGTTTACGTAACTTATTAAAAAGACAATATATTTCATTTATATCATACATTATGAAATTGAGATCAAGAGGGCACCAATACAATTTTTTTTATACTGGCACAATATGTAGTTCAATTAAGAAAAAAAATTTAAAGACGTGTAATTTATATTTAAAATATGGATAGAGAACCATGAGTAAGATTAGGTTTGATTAAATAAAGTTGTAGTTCCCTGTCATTATGTTTCTAAGTTTAGTGTCTCATTTTGGGTTTTAATAAATTTAATTTAGTATTAAGATACTAGAAGAGCAAAACATATTTACTCGTTGTGAAAAGTTAATGGATGTTATGCCAAGAGTGCATGTTATGATAAAAAAAAATACTCATTTATGTATTCCAAGAAGCCAAGATTTTGCATGTCGATTTCCTCCATTGGATTTGGTATCCAAGATGGCGATATTTATAAATTTCTAATTGATTAGAAAGACTAAGGAGAAGATATTTATCTTTCATTTGATGTTTTAGGATAGTTTTTGCAACCGGTAAACATTTGTATCTGACCATCTTCATTCTCACTCTATGACTCTATGTTCTCGAATCATCATCTCCTTCCTATATTCTTTCAGTTGTAGTTGAAAATATACGACCCGCTATTATTTCCTAGATTACTAAAATATATACGACACTATTATTTTAGGGAGTATTTTCATATCAACTTTGTCGAGCGGTTATATATATACATGTATATATATATATATACATGTATATATATATAT
The DNA here is from genome assembly GCA_947648045.1 of Beta corolliflora. Classification (NCBI taxonomy): domain Eukaryota; kingdom Viridiplantae; phylum Streptophyta; class Magnoliopsida; order Caryophyllales; family Amaranthaceae; genus Beta; species Beta corolliflora. Next base: position 649,299 of record CANSZD010003118.1, on the reverse strand, counting down.
ATACATGTATATATATATATATACATGTATATATATATATATACATGTATATATATATATATACATGTATATATATATATATATACATGTATATATATATATATATACATGTATATATATGTATATATACATATGTATATGTATATATACATATGTATATGTATATATACATATGTATATGTATATATATATGTATATGTATATATATATGTATATGTATATATATATGTATATATATATATATATATATATATATATGTATATATATATATATGTATATATATATATATGTATATATATATATATATATATATATAAGTGAGTTCATATGAGATTGCATACTTACATGAGAATTGAGAATGGATTTTACGCGCTATAACTCTAATGAACAAGTGATGTAACTCTAATGAAAAAAATGATGTAACTCCAAAAAAAGAATATTAGGAAAAAAAAATTCAAAAAAAAAAAAAATTTTGGGCTCAAAATTTTTCGGAGGTACAACTCTAATGAACAAGTGTTGTAACTCTAATCCAATTGTGTGGTTGAGATTCATTCTCATTTCTCATGTAAGGAGCATTCTCATGTGATCTTGCCCCTATATAGAAGTGAGTTTATATATATATATATATATATATATATATATATATATATATATATATATATATATATATATATATGTACACACACACACTCCCTATTATATCTATTGTTGGGAGTTATATTCCATAAAGTGTTTGCAGTGACACAATGATTATTGGGCGGTTAAATTGAGAAAGCATCACTAAAGATTGGAAATATATATTCATAGAATTAGTATATTGTAAATAATTATGAGTTGGTGGTTGAAATGTTTAATTTATTTATTTTTACCTTTTTTTCCACAATTTAAATGTAGAAGGTGGTTGCCAGTTGTAAATCATCATCCTGACATGTGATGGTAATGTGCGTTTAAATTATTTGATGATATTCACAATAAAGTCAAATAACACGATTTTGCATAAGTGCTAACAATTAGGCAAAACTTACCAAAATACAAAAGGTTGTAAATGATTCACTACTGTTTTAAAATCATGTAATTAAAGCAATTAAAACATACTTCCGAAATTGATGCACATAGCTAATGACATGTGTGGAGGTGGCACATCTTGCACTCCAATTTGTACACGTGGCAGTAGATTTTTAAGGAGTTGTTAGCATACGACGTGTGGACAAATTTTGTTAGTGAATGACACACAGGCAAATTGAACTTTACTTTATATATATAGAATTATAGATGATTGGAATGAAAGGTGTAATAATAGGATAATTTTACAATGACTACAATAAAATTATAGCCCCCATAACTTGTGTGATTTAAACAACTTATTTTTAATATTACATTCACGGCATTCATTTAGTTGACTTTATAATTAAATTTTATACATCAAAAAATTTGTATACTAAAATCTGTGTATAATAATTGGCTTTATATTCCATAAATCTTTGTTAATGGTGATAACAAAACATCTAAAGAAAGAAAGGAACAATACTCCAAAAAGAGGTTGAGAAAGCAACTGGCATTCAACGACCGTTTGTTTTCAATTTTTATATTAAAACTTGAATTTTCTTCATTTTTCTATGTTTTTAAGGTCCAATTAAATCAATTAGCAAGATTAGGGTATGTTCTCTTCGGCATAAAACAACTGAACTGAATTGAACTGAACTGAACTGAATTAAATTATAACTAATTAATAGTAATGATAATATTTTAGGAAGTGAACTGAACTGAAAATAAGCTGGGGAGAACAGACCCTTAGTCTACATAAAATAAAAGAGCTAAGATTTCAATAGTTATAGTGGCTACAATTTTGTTGTAGCCATTGAATAGTCATCCGTAATAGTAATAAAAAAAAGATAGTTTAAAACACATCATAGTCAATGAGATAGCTTTTGCCAAAATGAATTACTTATATAAAAGGAATATGTTTAAGATAAAAAGTTACCTATCATGATAGCTTTTTGTCCTAAATGGATCACTTTTACTTATATAGAAGTAACCCATTAAAATTACCTCTTTATTAAAAGAAAAAATTTCAAAAAACTACCTTTTATAACCAATTTTTTTCAAAAAACTACCTTTTAAAATTTTTCTTTCAAAAAACTACCTTATATAACAAATTCCTTTCAATATACTACCATTTTATGTTTATATTAAATGCTAATCAATAAATGACAGTAGTCGTAGGTGTTGCTGTCAGTGGGGTAGCGAGAAAACAAGAGAGAAATGAGAGGGGAAAAAGAAAAACAATTTACGATGACTCAATTATTAGTGATTAAACCCCATTTACGGTAAAATAGTAGTATATTGAAATAAATTTGTTATATAAGGGAGTTTTTAAGAAAAATTTTAAAAGGTAGTTTTTTGAAAAAAATTTGATTATAAAAGATAGTTTCATGAAATTTTTCCCTATTAAAATGACCCTTCTTGACTTGAAAAACGACTTATTTTGACTTAAAAGTGATCTATTTTGACTTAAAAGTAAATTGGTATGACAATATACTTCTTCCGTTTAGAAATAGTTGCACCATTTTCGGTTTTGCAACTGTAGATGCATGTTTTCAATCATTAATATATTTAGTTATCAATAAGTAAAAATTATGAAAAGTTGATATTAAAAATGTATACATTAGGGCCGCATCTAACAAGATCTCATATGACCATATTTTTTCTAATATATAAATCACCAAAGACAATCAAAGTGTAAGATGTGAATAACAAACATTATGCAAATGGTGCAATTATTTCTAAACAGATAAAGTATATTATACCTACAGTTTGGTACATAGGTACTAATTGTTTTGAAAATTAAGGGCATTGTTCTCCCAACATTTTTTTCGATTCGGTTGAATTAAGTTCGATTCGGTTCGATCGCAATCGACCGGTTCGGTTCAATTCAGTTCCTAAATTATTATCATAACTATTAGTTATAATTTAATTTAATTCAGGTGTTTTATGCCGAAGAGAACATGTCCTTACATTGAAAACAAATAGATTATAGTAAACCCTCTTTTTGTGAAAACATAAAAAAGAGTATACGAAGGCACAAAAGCACGAGCTCATTAATATGCGTGTATAAGCCTGCCATGCTTAAGCCTAGGTTTGCCTTGGGTTGGCATCATGGCATGCCATGGCGCGTGAGCGGGTTGTGCTCGACATGACCCCGTGCTACTTCTATAGCTTTTGCTCACTATTTTGCACGAATTTTAATAGGGAATAAATGAAAAAAATACTAATGACTATTTTTAATAAAGTACAATTTGTTGCTTTCCGCTAACTAATCTGTACATTTTGAGTTAATCCTGGGAGAACTTGAGATGGTTCATATATCTGTACCTATGAAAAGTCAAACCATTTACAAAGATCTAAACCAGTAGCCATCAAACTCAATGCTGCTGTGTTTGTTGAGAAAATTCACCTAACTGGTTCCTAAGTGTGGCAACTCGCTTTTGCAGATCTAAATTTGACATTCGTTCGATCTCCAATACGCGTTCAAGCTGATATATATACATCATAAATAGAGCCAATTATTCTATGTAACTGAACTGTTGAGTGGACAGAAGGGCTGGAAATTACCTTTGCTGCTCGTGCACTCCATTCACCTAGAATTGCCCTCAAACGCTCGTTTTCTTCAACATACTGTTTCAGCAGATTATAAAAGAATTAAAGAAGTATGAACTGAAGAAGCAACGACACAGATACTGAGATAAACCTTAAAACCCCAGGGGAAGTTAACTCCACATACGACCGCATAGGTAAAATTAAAAAATCAGAACTAAGAACATAAGTATAGCTTCGCCTTTAGGACCCTTGCTTCAAGTTTATTTATTCTTGCAAAAATGACCCAGTTTTCGACCACCTGACAAGCATCAAAATTTATGGAACTGATTTCACTGCATAAATTTGGAGATGCCTAAAGAAGATTAGTATTGATTGCTTAACAAGACTCTTTAACAAGATTTAGAGGACAAATAAGATGAACAAGATTTAGTAGACAAACATAATACCGCAAGATTGGGGGAAAGACGGTTTTATAACTATTTATGATGACAAAGGTGATGCACATGACTGCTCAAATTATCGGGAGGATAAAGCTTACGAGTCATACATGAAATTGTGGGAGGGAGTACCTCTAAAGGCTCTAAGGTTAAAATAATATTCATCAGACCGTTATTTGACCAACATTCATTACATCAGTCAGTTAGTTGGACATGTAGGATCAATCATATTAAAAAGATGGGTGTAGCAGATTGCTTAATGTATAATAATTACTTGAAGAAAGGTGGGAGTTTAGAAATCAAGGATTAAAGGGAGAACCAGCTACATTTGTTTCGTCATATGCGACGTCCACCAGAAAATGCTTCGGTAAGGAAAATTAAGAGTTAAAATTATGGGGTATGTAGGAGAAGCTGAGGGAGGCGAAAGATAACTAAAATGGAGGGAGTTGAAATTATGGGGTATGTAGGAGAAGCTGAGGGAGGCGAAAGATAACTAAAATGGAAGGAGTTAAAATGATATGGAAAAACATATAGCACTAGATAGTAGATAGAAATGAATGACGAAAGAGGATATTTTTAGACGAGCACTGAAGATAATTTTTTTTGGTTCATGCAGCCAATCACATATGTTAGGATTAAGGCTTTGACATTGCTGTATTGCTGCGACCAGAGGTTGCATGGTTATTGAAGTCCATAGTACTATTGATTTGAAAATCATGCCTAACAATGGGAACCGCAACAAAAATAGTGGACATAAACAGTGAGAAAATTGATAGGATTAGAAAAGGCGAAGGGGGGGGATCTGGAGTCAATTATCATGTCCCAAAGCAAGATATTACTAAATGAGAAAAATGTAATTCTCCAGAAAAAAAAACAAAATGATATGAAGTTCCAAAAGTAACATTGTTTCTGCCTTAGATAAACTTAAAGACCTTCAAAGATAGCTAGATCGATCATCAGTCTCAACTTTATAAACATCCAACATGTACACTTAAAAAAAAAACCTTTTCAGCACAATAGAACAACATGGGCTTTTGGATGAGCAGGAACTAGTTGAACTCCTTGTTCAACATAGTCAAAAATATTGATCACTAATAATGAGGAAACATTAGGCATCGATCCTGATCTTGGAACATCAAAGAGATTAGGAGTTTAGGACAATATATCTTCTGAAAGTAAGAAGCACCAAGTACAAACTGACCTGATTGTTTGTATTGCGAACACGATGAGTTTCAGCATCTTTTTCGGAGATTAGGGATCGAGCAAGTTGTAGTTCAGATTGCAGTTGATCCATCTATAATGCAGAGGCAACCAATTAGCTTCAGTTACAAAGATTTGTAACAATAATCAATATAGATCAGCATATTTCAGAAGTTTTGTGCACCGTTTGAAACTGAAAGAAGTGTACAAGGTAGCAAAGCGGATACATATAATTATATCCACATCCCATGAAGTTCTTCAGTAAAAATTAGCATACAACAAACAATCAGCCAAGCAAGTACCATGTCGAGGGTGTCCTAACTTTCCCTCATGTACCCGAAAAAAAAAAACAAGCACCATGTCTATCAGGTTGGGGGAGGTTTAAATGTACAAACTTTATTCTCCCAACCACATACGTATCCCAGAGACTTGCAGTGAAAGCATTTGTAGAAGAAGGTTTAGTAATAAAGTGATGCTATGTATGGATATGAGAATTTCATTTGAAATTCTGGAATTGGATCAATTTTGGTGTTTGGATGACAAAGAATTTCAAATCCGAATTGGCCCAAATCGAAGAACAATTTAAAAGGCCATAAACTGGAAATTCGAGATAACATTGTAAATTTGTAATCATGTCATTTGAAATTATTAACACCATACTGCTTTCTTCATATAAGCTATCTCTCCATTTACCATCTTGCCCCTACCATCACTGCCCAATACTCCATCATACTCCACCGTTATATGAACCAGATGTTGTCATTCCTCAACTCGTCATAGGAAGTCGCCAAGGCAGATGTTAGTCACCAAAGAGACTGATATACTTGCTGGAAACATCATCGTTGCCCACCCAGAGACAACGTTACAACTCATACCACCATTGTGGACTTTAATTAATCAGCGCGAACAACAGTTCGAATTGCTTATAAACTAATTTTAGTGTGATAAAGAGTATTACATTTATGTCTATCTGCTGCTGTTTATAATAATTCTTCTGGCTGCATTCTGAGATTTATATAATTTTTTTCCTAAAAAGATATTCCATAGTTTCTGAATTGATTTTTTTTGTAATATCTTTTAAATCAAATTTGCATATTTTGGCTTTGTTTTGTAATATTTCAGACCTCCAAGAATTTAATGAAACGAAAGACTAGAATCCCGATTGCTAATTAGAGTCAAGTTGCTTGATAGATTATTTGTCTCGTCTTTGCCTTTTGCTTTTTGCATCATTAGGGGACGAAGTTATAATCAATTCTAATTCTCAAGAACTCATCTTGTCAGATTGTTATTGATTGGTCGTGTTTTTATACTAATCGATCATCTGTTTATTTTGTAAATGACTATGTTGTACATTAAACTTGTTTATTTTGTTCGATTAAGCACTTAAAAATGTCCAACTTGGAATTGGAATTCCAAGGTTTTTCCAGAACATATTGAATTTGACATAATAGATTTAAAATTCCCAATTTTCCCAAACATATTATTTGTAGTTAAATATAAAGATTTCACTTTCCATAATAGAATTCCGAATTTGAGATGAAATTGGAGTTCCCAAATGTGACTTGAAGTAATGTAAGCATCCTCTAAAAATCTTCCTCTAACCCCAAAATAAATGTCACCATTTCTAATTAGACTGACTGTATGTAAGTCTAAGCAAAATTTTGAAACAGAAGCTCCTCCTGATGTCTTTCCTGCCAATGAGATTTCTCTAGCAGGGAGTGTCAAACTTTAACTAGACTATAGCTTCCAGAAATGCAAGTAGTAAAACCTCAAGGTAGTACATTAGTATATCTATATATAAAGAGCTATACAGGAAAAAGGCAGAACTGCACTTTCTACCAAGATACAAAACCAAGGATCAACAGTTTGATACAACTAACATATAAGTTCCTAGTGCGAGTTGATCTACGCAAGCATGAAATTTTTTCTTACTCCCTACCGCTAAAAAGGCGTTTTATAACTTTCATTGTTGTTAATATTACTAAGAAAGTGGCATAATAATATTAAGAAACAGGCCACTAATGGTCATTACCTCAGCAGAAAGTGTTCGAAGTTCTTGGTCACGAGCTGCCAAAAGATGGGCTAGGTCAACCTGCAGAAGGAGTAGGCAATATGATTAGATTGGAGTAGACAATTTATTCTCAGTTCTCTTAGCAGTTGATGTAATGATGTTCTATAAGCTAAAGAACCAGCACCATACACAGCTATGCACAAGCTTTTTATCAGCCGCACTGACAGTCATAAGTTGGTCAGCCACATTGCCACTTCAATTGTAAAAAATTCAACGCATATTTCTAATATCAGTGCCTTAAAACATAATTTTTTTTCCATGCTGTATTGGACATGTGGGTTAGATAGGATTAGTCCACTTCAGCACCAACTATATAGTTTCTCCCATTTAAAGAAAAATGGAAACAGAAGGTGAAAAACGAAGGGAAACAATAATAAATGAATGGTGGAAAAAAAAACACTAATAAGATTATTCCTTATCTGAACATACATGACTAACTTCAGCAATAAAACTAAGTCTGCATTGTATGACTCAAACCTACAGCACATGCCACATGATGTGTTTTTTTTTTTTTCATTTTGACATAATGCTCTAGGCTGGAGACTTTTTGTTTGCTGCATTTATAGGGATAGAGCAAGTAACATTCATGAAAGTAACTATTGAAAGATCAACCCCTGTATTAACTTTAGTAAGGGTCGGAAAACTCAAAGAGGAAACAACAGAAGGGGTCTAAATTAAATCTAAATATGAATGTCACAAAAAGTCCTTCACATCGATTCACATCCACCCTAATACCATGGTTGGGGGTAGGGTGCATGAAAGGTTATTCTCTTGGGCCTTGAGCTCCATCTCCAGTCATTTGGCTGAGTTTACTGTGAGGTTGAATTCCCCTTACCTTTCTCATGCTCCATGGAGACTCCTGGCTCCTTCAGGCCCACTAATTGCCAAAACAAAAAGGAGCATTTTCATTGCCCTACAAGTACGGAGAAAATGGGGAAAATTCTGTAATAAATTACTCAAGACCGATCACATGTTCACTTCTGAGGGAAGTCCTGCTCTAGAGTCCTACAAAAGGAATATGTTTATGGCTTTCTGAAGGTCCTCTGAACCAAATCTTTAATCTCACAGGATATTTGTCATAGAAATTTGAGATTGTTCACATTTAGTCAACCCAATCCATGAAGCTTCAACCTAAAAAAGGTCAAAGGGAAATGTATACTCCTTGAACCACAAGCTGCAGAGAGATTATTCTTTAATAACCTTTAAAACAGCATTCCAATAGCCCCAGGATCATGTTTACATTCCACAACTCCAATAAAAGCATCTGAGTATACTTTCTGCAGTATTCCAATAATAGTAAGCCTTTTGAGCTGGCAAAACAGAAGTAGCTCTTGCTATTGTAACATTCATGTCAAAACTTGGTAAGTTTTTATAGAAATGCTCATTTGTCTGTATTCAGACAGCCCAAAGTCATAATCATAAGAGAAGCAAAATCTGAATTCAGATACTTGAATCAAGAGATATACAACCATAGTCACTAGGTTCACTAGCTTGTGCTCATTACAGAAAAAGAAGCAGACTGCGGACATTTAGTTAGCTAAGAAACCACGTGTTTAGACACTCCTAGCCCATTTAGGGAAAAGTTACCAGTGAATTGCTATATTTCTGCAGGTAATCCATTAACCAGAGAGTGGTAAATCCAACCGATTCGGTTTAGACTTCTCCAAAGCATCATAAATTGCGATAATTATTCAAAAAAAGATTTCATGATAGGGACTTCGCAGTCTGGAGTCTGGACTCAGACAATTGAAGCATAAAGAGAACTTACTGCTGTTACAATATATTCCAGCAGAATATTTGAAAATTGCAATAGTTCTATGATTTTATAGTTATATATCCTCTGAAGAGTTGAGGATGTTATCTTGAGATGCTGAAGTGTTGCAACAGATAGATCAACATTACCTGAGAAGTACTCTCATCACTAGATCTTTCATATTTGCTCAGACATTCTTGCAGCCGCAGAGATCTACAAAACATTATATATTCTTCAGAATGCTTTAAATAAAGAATGTATGAGTTCTGGTATACATTTTATTGTTAACTTTAATTGTTGGGTAAACAAGAGTTCGCAAGGGAGGGAAGAGAGGTGGGAGGATCGGCATAATAAAATCTGAACTTGCATATTGAAAGAAAACCTCCATCCATGAGGTCGAGGGTAGATAACACCAAGCTCTATTTGATTGAGCTCCCCTCAAGCCAGGATGAAAGTATGAAACAGTGAAGTAGTAAGAGGATGTGTCAACGATTGAGGCTGAGAATTAAATATGCATATACATTTACCTCCTCGCATAGAAAATGAATGTTTTCTCGCTGATACTGAAGCAATGCCATTTGCTGATCAGAAAGCCTGCCATCATGATACCTGTTCCACCAAATAGAGATCCACGTCACTCTTTCTAGTCTCTCGTATAGAGCATCTATCACTTTTAGGTTATCTTTTGTCCAACCTCAAACCTTCTAGAGAACTTGATGATTGAAGTGGAGAGTACAATGACTTCAACACATCTGGCTGAGAAGTCAATGAATTGTACTGGTGAACATAACCTGGAAACATGTAGGAGTTATCAGTGTCACAGTATCCGTTCCATGCAAAAACAACTCAGAAAGAATAATCATCTTGTTCGCATGAGCACTAAGCTAATCGAATTATGACATCATGTCCAAACAAATACTTAAGAGCTCACTTCAAGTTAATCACATTAATTCATCATCCACAGAAACTTCCTATATTATATCTTAAATGAGTTTAGATTGTTCCCTCCTATGTTACTCCAACTCTTATAATTTCCTCACTTGTGTTGTGTACGACACAACACTTGGATACTTTCATTTTTCAAACCAAAAACTTGACAGTTTTTGTACGAAATGGTCGAGCCCGGACACCGAATCTGAGTGGACACTTTATTACTCAAGACCTCGTACCACAATAATTACTACTCCTTGTCACTGGATGACAATCCTAAGGGTTATTATGTTAAAGAGTGTAAGTTATATTTAGAATTTCACAAACAGTATGTTATGGAGCTTATCGTACATGGGACAACCCAAAAAGCACAGTTCAGTATGTCTGGCCAATATTTAAGTAGGCTTGAAGAATGATTTTAAGAAAGGTTTAACAAACAAGAAGCATTGTTGCCTTGGCTTATCAAGATAAGCGGATAGTTACGGCAGCTAATAAAGTTCTAAGTCAGCTGGCCCAGCCCATTTAAATTATATCAACACAAGAGAAAAGGTAGAGACTAGGGTGCTCTATATGACTATATGTGTATCACAAAGTATTATATGAGCTATTATATTTTGAGGTTACTAATTAATCTACTAGGGGTTACTTATAGTTGTCGGGGTTACTTATTAATACAGTAGGAGTTAATTGTAATTGTGGGGGTTACTTATGTCCCCTTTTGGGGTTACTTGTCTTAGAAATTATTAGGGGTTACTTATTACTATACTAGGGGTTACTTATAATATTGGGGTTACTTATTAATACAGTAGGGATACTTATATGAGTTGAAGGGGTTACTTATATCTTAATATAGTTAGTTTGTCTTTCATGCACGCGACCACATATGGTTTGGTATTCTCTCCTTCAAAGATCACTTTCAGTTTTAAACTTCAATCTTTGATAGCTTACCTCTAAAAACATTAAACTTCATGTTAATTTACAACTTCAATCAAATTATTACAAATATAGTACTTGTTAACAATGATTAATAAAGATTGACACCTAAAATATGGTTTAATTTCATGTTTATGTAATTGCATACAGAATATAAGCCAATACTTCTAATTATTTCTCCCAAACCCACTAAAGTTCCCCTCTAAAATCAGATCTTTAAGCTAAAAGCCTCGAAAAATATAGGCATATGTAATTGTGACATTTCTTAAAAAATTATATAACATTGACAACAGATTATTTTTGTCAATATCATTATTTTGATTCAGACTCCATTTATCTTTCAGTCATAAATGCCCAATTGGAATAAACCCTTGCCCACAAATTGTTTCTACTTGATGATGGCTTTTTGATAGTTCGATTTTCTCGTATCACTTTCTTATATAAATTAAACTAGAGCACCGAGCATTGCTCGGGTTAGCTAGTTAGTATAATCTAATAGTACTTGTGACTTGTGAGGAGGGAAGGATATTTTCACTATATGAACTTTTGTTCTATTTTCAACTATTTGTTAATAGTAGTAGTAATTGTAGTTAGAAGGCGGTATTGTGAAAGGTTCGTAATGGTTCAGTGAAGCATAAAAATGTTTACTTCAAGTTAGCAGAAACAAGCTTGGTTGAATTTAGTTCAGTTTAACACAGGTAAGTTGACGAAAAACACACCCTCTAATCTAAGAGATGTCAAAAAACAAAAAAACAAAACTAAGCGAACTTACCGATGTAGGCAGACATAAAAGAGCCAGCAATAACTACTTCAATTAGCATTACTATCCTGCAGAAATGACACACAAAACAAGAAACCCAAAGAGAAGTTAATTACATACTACTGCACCATAAAAATAAAAATAAAAGTTAATTACATACTACATGGGTAATTGCGGAAGAGTATACCATCAGTGGTTGATATAATATCAATTCTCTCCACAAATTAATTGAAAAGATTAAAAGAAGACCCACATTCCATAATTTACCTATTAACATCTTGACAGATTACTTTTCCCAATCCTCCACACTATAAATTAGCACATTTCACCAAGAAGCACTCAGAAATTTGATCAAGGAAAACGCGCTGCCATGATGCTCTCACTCTGACCAGCTATACTATAGTTATACTATAACTAGTAAGCAACTAAGCATCAAACAGTGGTCTGTCATACTGTAGATTAATACTGAGGATGAAAATAACAAGAAAGAAATAAGACGACAAGAAAAGGAACCAACAAGCTAAAACTACCAATTTCTCAAATATATGCTCCACAGATCACAACTGGCGACAAATCACTACCCTTTTTTTTGAAAAGGGGGCGTTTTAGAAATTACTAGTATATGCAAGGATCAAAGCCCAAAAATATGCATGAAGTTGAACAAAAGAAAGCATACCTAAGTGATGCAGAGGAAGACAGAAAACTGATTTTGGGTTCCCAGGCCACTAAAAGCAGCATGCCAGCAGTTCCTATGAAAATGCTCAAAAAGAACATTGGTTGAATCTCTTGCAAGCAAATGAAATAAGACACCACCATACAAATTAATCTAATGGCAAGAGTCAGCACAGTTCTAAAAGCATTAAGGTACTTGCTTATCGTTTATGCCCCAGTAAACTGGCATTTGCAAATCGACTGGATATCCACACATCAGATTAATAGAAGAAAATTTCCAATAGGAGGTACTCTGTTGAAAAACCACTTTTTATGGAGTTCCATCTTTCCTTTTGTAAACTATAAACTATACAATGTGTTACTAAGGTACTTACTTATCGTTTATGCCCAGTAAACTGGTATTTGCAAATCGAATGGATATCCACACATCAGCTTAATAGAAGGAAAAAAAAATTCCAATAGGAGGTACTCTGTTGGACGACCACTTTTTATGTGAGTTCCACCTTTCCTTTTGCAAACTATAAGCTATACAATGTGTTACCCGCCTCCCCCCTCCACCCTTAAAAAAAAGGGAATGAACCTATTATTTTTTCCATCCACCACTGTTAAACAGGATAAGTATTTTATCCCATCTCTTAACCTTATTTTAGAAACCAAATTCATAAAACTGTGTTTTATATTTCAGAAGTTTTTCTAGAGCGTTAAGGATGAGGTTCAGGTAATATCAAGTCATAATCAACAAAAAATCATACCACCCAGAAGGTCAAACTGTTTCTATTTTGATGAGATAAGCACTCAAATATGACAACTTCAGGCATGAAGTTAATGGTGAAAAGATCTTAAGCTTACTTCACTAATCGTTCATTATTTTCCTTTTCTTTGTTATGTCATGAAGAAGGGAAATGGAGTTAGGATCAACAACATTAATTAGAACAAGGCCATTCCATTATGCAGAGGCCCTACTGTAACAGACTTGAAGATTCTCATCATTCATGCTGTCATTATCCACACCACGCACAACAGGAATGGGGGAGTATCAGTCTTGGTTTCATTCATAAAGGAGTACATTATGATGTTAATATGAATTAGCAACTAAGAGGGTTACAAGTAAAAGCAAAAATCCTGATGTAATTCAAAGAAATATATGCAGCAAATTCAGATTGTGATCAAAGATTGCACGTCAGCGGAAGGGAAAAAATACAGAAAAGATAGAATTATCATATGCTCTACGCAAACAATAACATACATAAACACATACCATATGAAATTGTGGCAAACGGTAGGCGAACAATATGCTTCAACCTTTGGCTAAGCATATAGTAACCCTAAAAAAACATACATAAAATTAGAACCCAATTCAAAGCAGTCACAACATAAATTTAGAATAATTAGCATAAGATGCTAAATCATTCGCCAATAAAGAATACACAGGGAAAGGCAATCTTTAGTCCCTACTCCCTACTAAAAGATGCAGATTTCCTGATTCACGCATCGGTACTACTAAAGAATGCAGATTTAAAATTGACGCATTGATTTATCTGGGACAATAAATATATACAAATCTCTCATAATTTGTTAAAGAACATATTTTTCATATCACTGCATCCATTCTTTCCGCAGGCATACAATAAACCATATCAGAACCCAATCCCTTTAGCCTAACAAGATTTCCACCAACAGGAGAGTAGGGGCCGGATCAATACAATTTCAAAGAGGCTCCTTTAGCCTTCCCCTACAACCACAAAGAGGTTGTTTCGGTCAAACCCTTGAAAGTGAACTGAACAACCTACTATTCGCAACAAGTATGAAGTACAGGACATGAGAACAATTCAGTGAGATTGACATTTAACTAGTCCACTGGAATTAACATTGGAATTGTACCTATTACTTATTAGTGACTGGTTCAACTGTATTGGGAAAAGGAAAAGTATTCTTTTTGCAGATAGTAGTCTAAGGTTACAAGGGTCTCAATCCTCAGAAAGGCAGAAAGTAATACTTCCTCTGTTTTTTTTTAGTTGCAACGATTTGACATAAAGTGTGAGTAGAAAATGTCTAATCGTTGCAACTAAAAAGAACAGAGGTAGTATTATAGTAGAGATAGATCTTTTTATTCCGAACTTTTAAGAAAACCCAGCAAACCAAGATATTACCTGCAGTCGTATCTTCTGTACTTGGTACACCAGGTATTGTTGAAAGATCCCTGCATGTATAATAAAAGGTGTTGTTAAAGCAATTGCTTCAATGCATCACTGTATAGCTCAAATTAAGAGCAAAAACATATAAATTGTAATAGATAGATAGATTATCTTTTATCACCATATATACTCGTATAAGAAAAGATGAATCACCAAGGGGGTGTCACCGTGTCACCCATAAATAAAAGGAGGGCTAAGGACAAAACGCTCATGCTCTCAGGTTATCATCAAATAATTTATCTACATAATCAATAAATGTCAAGTGCTGCTCTGAACAATACTTGACTTCAGCTATAAGAGCATGTACAATGGTAATGGCTCTCTAGTGAACTCTCCACTATTCTCTCTCCTCAAGCTACTCTCAAAAACTATATCTAAATAACACTTAACAACAATAAAGCTCTTCAAAGAGCTCTCCATTCATTTTTCACCATGTAACGGTCCCCATGTCATTAATGAAACTCATTCCTTTGTGCCATGTGTCACCAATTGATTGCTTGGGGCAATAAAGAGCCACTTCCCATTTTTCCCAAATGATATCTCCTCCAAGAGACACTTTTTCAAAGTGTCTCCACGGAAATACACTCAAGACACACCCAAGAGCCCCATTGTTGGGCAAGAGGTAGCTCTCCATTTTCTCTCTCTGTGGAGAGTTAGTTGGAGAGCCCCATTGTACATGCTCTAATAGCCCGATTTAAACCTTGACATTGACAAGTTCTACACTAAATAGTACATTGGTTCATTTCTTTTCAAGTGCACCACCAAAGAAACCATCTTCAGAAACCCAACCTCTCTTCATCCTTGTTTTCTAAGCTACAAGAACATCTTTCACGCAACAAGATCGCACCAGTTCATCCAAGGCAACTACTAGAAAGAAAGATTCCAAGCACAAAAGAGTATAAGATAATTAATATAATCATCTCCTTATGACACAAACTACAAGGTACAACAGCTTGCAAGGGGAAAAAATTCCTTCTTTTCAAGAGCGTCCACAGTTGGGACCTTCTCTTTCTGCCCACAATGATCCAAACCCATTGTCATCAGATCTCTTGATAAAAGATTTATCTCCTTCATAATAAATAGGAGATAGAACCCATAAATACTTCCATTTGGATTCATCCCTGTGCCCCGAAAATGCTTAGAAGGAGCTTTCATCTTCCCAATATCATCAATATAAATTTGTTTAAAGATAATTATGAAACTCTAAACAGGGAAAGGAGTCACTCTTATCACACTCAAGACAATCTTGTCATTCTCCTCAATATAAATCTCCTCAACAGAAAGGCATTTCAAAAACATTAAGCCGATTCTTCTTCCCAATAATTAAGCAACATTCCAAAGCTTCTAATCACCCTTCCAACTTACCACTTTTTCAACGGTAGTCTTGTGATGTAATGCAAATTCTGAATAAATCCTGTTTATTTCTTTACAAGAGCATCACCCTCGCCTCTCGACACCGTATTCGAGCTTAACAAAATTTCTTCCACAATCCCTCATTATCATTTGCAATTCTCCAGACCACTTTCGCCTTAAGAGCTTCACTCATAGTATGGATGAGCCTAATGCCAAGGCCTCCAGCCTCCAACATGCTTTAGGTGACATGCACCTCCCCTCTTAACCCAATGGTCAATGGAAACCCTCCTCAAAAATCAACATTATTGGAGCCACACCAATCGAGATAATCAACAAGGTGATAAGGTAAATGGGCATGCTAGCTGAAAAGGGTGCTTCTATCAGCGATAATCTACCCCCTCCCCACAAGAGCTTTGATCCATGCTGAAAGTCTTTATAGGAATCCCTCAATATTTGGATCCCAACTAGAAATAAACTTGAAAGGAGCAGCAACTGAAAGATCCAAATAGATTGATTGAATAATAGCTCTTTCAAGATCTAGATTTGTATTATTGAATTGTTTTAGTCCTGTAGCTTTCATCAGATTAGCTTCTGCAACTTCAAGACTTGTAAGCTTTTGATGCATCAAGATCAACTTACATCTTCTGTATCATTTATGATAATAAATGATGAACCACTTTTACGAACCCCAAAACATTGATCAATAGCTATCATTTCATATAAAAAATATATATATGAACGAAATGTTCCTTGTATGATCTACTCAGCTTTTCGAGATTCCTTTCTCTTAAATTCTTGACTCATGAATTTGTTCAAAAGAGTAGGAGGCTGGCATAGCCTAAAACTAGGAGGACGCCCCTCAGGATAGCTAATGAGGTCTAATATAGGAAACAGAGTGAAGAAAGTCCTAAACATTCACTAAACTAATGTCACACATCCAGATATGAAATTCAATTAAAAAGATAGAAGAAATTCTTCATCAAGCTGACAGGATCCTCACTTTGCCAAGAGTTAAAACCATAAAAAACTTTAATAGATAATCATCCCAGATATCTTCAGAAATTACAATGAATGATTTCAAAACTCGGATGTAGTTGAGATTGTGGTAATGGCCGTGGAACCACTTTCACGGGCAATGCAGATGGTTTGCAGTTGTTGCAGCCTAATATCTTGGTCGCACTAAGCTCAAAAACCTTTACAATGTGGTAGCAATGCAGTGACACGACCATTATTTAATATCATGCTACAATGTGCCAATAATCAAGGTCAATGAGAAAAGAACGGAAAGAAATACCTTATTTTTGGCTCTTTCAAGATGTTTAAAAAAAAGTGATTAATTAGCGGTTAAGGAAAGAGAAGTCGCAGCAAGAGCCTTGATCGCTTTTTGCTTGTTTGTTTGTAAAGTTTCTTATTCCCTTTCACCCCTTTGCCTTAATTAGTTCCCCCCCAAAAAAAAAATTTCGTCTACACTCATCCCCCCGGGTGTGTGTGTTAGATTCACCCAAATTCTCACTCACACTGTCAACAGTTCAACACCATCATGCCCAAGCCATGCCACCAGAATTTCTGGCCATCCTCTGTCAACACCCACTCCAAGTCGAACCCCATATCACCAATCCTACCCTTATCAAGCCCCATCTCTCCCGGAGCCCAAACAATCCATGAACACCACCTCACACCTAAAACGGGCTCACCTTTTATAACTTCTGCCCAACTATTACAACTTCCCAAGACCACTCACGTCCCTGCCCTGCACAACTTCACCCTTCTCTACCGCAATCAACACCACCCGACTCCAAATGAGAGAAAGAGACACTGTAAATCTAAATTCTTAATTACCTAGAGCAACACCAACAAAAAACTGATCTATTGAGCTACCATAATATCCGACCACCAAAAAATCACAAAATAGACAAGATTCTCCCTCTGTTGTAAAAAAAATAACTATGCATATCCTCATTTAGATGTCCCTTAGATAAGTACATTTTCAAAGATTCTATATAAATTTCGATATGAAACCGAGATAATTACCTTGCGGAAAATACGCCGGATAAGAGTAAATACCTATGCTTTATTCTTTTGCAGGTGGGAGAAAAGATAAAACTGAAACTGATTCTTAATTTCTTTTTCTAAAATATTTATCTATTTTTCCTCTTACGTTGGGTACCACACCCACCCATTATTTTCTCCCTACTTTTCACTCTCCATAATCTCCATGCAAAAGTTCAGGTATAAATTTTAATAGGCACAGGAGGTACATAACCAATGGGCAAAAAAGTTAATTCCAAAAGAGTTAAACTCAATTTCTGAAGAGAAGAAGGCTAAGTGGTTGTGCAGTTGAATGCAAGATGTTACACTTCACAGAATAATACACAACCTTCTTTTGGAGATTCTACTTAATTTTGAGCGCTAGGTAAGCACTTTCTTCATTTCCCAAGATGTTAATATTTGTCAATCTAACAAATTCATAGCATTCTGCTTGCCATGTAGTACAGTTTCATGTGTCAATGAACACCAGAGTGATCGAACAACTAGCTCTCACTCTTTATAAAGTCCATATATATTGTTGCTCTCCATGAATTTCATAGTATTCTTCTTCAAGCACATTAGGTTTCTTCACCAAGAACTGCAAAACCAGAAGTGCCAGCAATCCAAGGAGCACCAGACTCCCTGATACTCTTGATGGGGAATCTGACACTTTCTGCCTCCTTAGCAGGCGCTCAACTGTAAATCAAACTTAACACTAGTACTTTGTAACATGTCATCTGGTTTGAGTATACACCCTATAGGCTATAGGCCAAACACAGAAATCTGTCAATTGCTAACTCTTCTACAGCATTAGGAAAACTAAAGAGAATTGACCTCTTATGCTTCTTTTCCCATTCTAATTCGCAACTTGCACCGGAAATTGCTCTTTACCCTAACTCCATGTGTAAAGGTTACATTTTATAACCCAGCTAATCAACCTTCCAGTCACCAACATCCTTAGGAGAAGTTTGATTAACAAATTTTGCATTGATAAAGTTTTTCCATTACACCTTTTCTTCCATTAGCAAAACTCCAAGCCACTTTGTCCTGAAGAGTTGCAGGAGTGATGAAATCAGTTTCTAATTACAAAACTCTTGTCAATTGACCCAACAAAACCCCCTATTTATGCCACAAAAAACTCCCATTTTCCTTAGTTACTGGACTAGTCAATAGAGTTGATCTAAACTTATTGGCAAAAATCTACAGTGTCATCAACAGAGAACTAAGGAGAGATAGCCAGTCATATTATCTTTCCCAATGGCCCAATGCAATAGCCTTCTATTGCAGGAGCCTTCTAACAATTCCAAACAGCAAAGTGCTCTAATCTGCAATCTAAGAGGAACTTAAAACATATAGGCATATAGCTGCACTATAAGGTTCCATCTAAAGAAGGAATTAGATAAACTAACTGACTTTGTCCCTCGCTTTCACTCAGCCAACATGTACTTGAAGGAAAATCATACGGATGTCACAAAGGACATATAGTAAATCCACAGAACAGTAAGAAATATGCTACCAGCCTAAAGCACCTGTTAGATGAACAAATTCAACAATCAGTTTCATAAAACATAACATATATGGCCCTATAAGAGAGATATCAATGTAAATGAACCTGTGATCACTAAAAGGATAACGTTGCAGCTGCAAAGAAGTGGTGAGATCCAGGCCTCAAGAGGTTCAAAAATCCATGGGGCCCCTATCCCTACAATGGCATAACCTGCCTAAACAAAAGGAAGATAAGATTAGAATGGACAAAGTATCTCCCTAATAAGTAACAGCAAAAGTTGTTGATAAAATCAACCTGAAACATCAAATTCTAGAACTTGAGCTTTTCCTAATTTCCCTGATTCTGAACTTAGTTTCATACTCCAAATCTTCTTTGCATGTATTAGAAAAGAGCCAACATTTACTCAGGTTCTATGAAAAGCTTTATTCACATTATCAGTCTCTTCTTATTCTACAAATTTCTGACCAATATAACTTGTGATAAATTCAAAAAATATCTTAATGAGTTGCTGAAAACCAGAGGCATGCTGAAATTCTTTAGAATAGATTTCGCATACAATAGTATCTAAATTAAGAAGAAATATGGGTCTGAATTTAGTTAAAGTTTCCTATAAAATCAAGTAATTAGGTTTAATATTATTTCACACAAACTAAACTGAAAAGCCGTTGTAGTACATGTCTAAGTTGGCATGATAGAAGTCCAAAATTCACATAAAAGAGAATCACTTGCCAATAAGAAACAATAGAATATACTCCCGTAAATCCTGGTAGGCTTCCGATGTGCAGCTAATGGAGCATCATTCAGTATATCCAGAAATCTAACAAGAAACAGATCAATGTCAGAGTAAAGATACCATAAATTACAGAAGGGGTCATATCCCTCCAGCAAAAATGAAATTACATGTGTAGCCATAAAGTCAATGATTTTCTGATCAAATGATGGTATGAGGATAACAGATGTGATCATCATCAAACAAACACACAAGACAACCTCAAATGAAATGTTTCTATAAATATGAAACAAGTATAGCCAATAAATAATCCCCAAAAACAAACATCAAACTAGCTCAAAGGAACATTAAGGAGTAGTAGCAATTAATTTCTTTAATAGTAAATTGAAAAAGATACACCACAAGCATAATGGCCAAGTTTGTTTCTAGGCCACTTACTGAACAGTGAATGATACAAGAACATTGCTCAACCCATGTATAACTCTTTATACAGCAAGTAATGATTTTAAAAGTCTAATTAAGTAATTGCTAGCAATGTGGTAATAGATTGACAGGACCTAGGGAACAACAACGAAGTGTGGAGTGCTTCAATATACAGGGCTTCGATTAAACTAGACCTTGCAGATCAGAGACTCACAAGCAATGAGAAAGCCAAGCAAGCAGGTATCGATCTAGCCAATGCACCATTGGTTGCATGAAATCCCATTTCAAGACATGGATAATGGAGTGAATTTTAACCCCCAATGAGGTCATCAAGCATCACAAATGTCCACTAATCAAGGACTATATGAATTGCATCAAACTCACATTCTAACCAATGTTATAGAGCCATAAATTGATAGGCAAACGTTTAATATTCAAAATAAATACATAAAAGCTAGTAAGAGATCACGGCATATGCTCCTCACAAAAATTAATGAAAAACATAATGTATTTTCACTTGCCAACAGAAGACAACAAAAATATTCCATAATGGGGTTCTTTTCCAGTTCTCCAAACGTAAGTTCTTCAAGCATGAAATCTAGTGTGCATCTCATATTTTTGTGCCGGAACAACCTACTCCCTGCTTACCGGATGCCTTCAACAATATACAGGAAATTCTCCATGTTTTTTGCGACAAACACATTATTTTTAAAATTGGAGAAAGAACACAATCACCTAGTTTTCCATTTCCTCGTGGAGGAATTCTTCCTCTAGATTTTTGTTCATACCTAACAATTAGATCTTGTCACCTTCATCATATGACGATTAAACAATTAATGCATGCCATCACATTGCATTAGCATTATGCTCCTTTCATGTAGAGTCCATCTCAGACGGGGTTATAAAACGGTCATAAATGTATGCATAACTTTGCCTCTATAATTGGCGACAACTCTGTTTGGTTTACAACCTTACTCAAAAAACATAAATTCCTTCACTATTCAATTCAAAGGCTGAAAGTTTCCCCATGATTGACTCTTTTAGCTCCTTCGAAACGTCCGAAGTTCTATGTTCAAAGCTTTCTTAACTTACAAAGATTGATAGCCCTCCACTTAGAAGTTCTATGCTCAAAAGCATAATCTCACTTCACCAAAACCCAACTTTCAATCTTCCTAACAACTCAATCAACAACGACCGAAATTTCATCACCGTAATCCCACTGTAACATTCAATTTCTATTTGTATTCATCATTTCAATTTTCAACATCCATGTTGAACAAAAATTCCATCAACTAAGTAGCATAAGAATCATCAAAATTGCAAATATTTGTAATGATTTACTTAATCCGGGTTAAGCAAACCAAATTGCACCAAAATTAACTAAACCGACAAATGTAAAATGACAATTTCCGTTTTCAATCAATGCAAAATGGACCAAAATTAGTACGCAAATTTGAAATTATACCTCAAGATTACAAAAAAAAGACGCAGTAACAATCACATCGAAATCAATATGAAGTAATTTAATTGATCAGTAAAGTAATAAAGAGAGAGAAATTTACAGGTTTTCTTCGGCGGTAGTGGGCGAGGAAGAATTCCGAGCGTTTGGCATGATTTAGTGTTGGATTTTGGAATCTGAAGACTGAAGCAGTTATGGATGATGAAACAAAGAGTGAGATTTATTTATGATTTTTATAGTCTGTAAATCCAGCAAATTACTCCAGGTCTCCAGCTTTACTCAGGTGATTACCGTTGGATTTTCACGTGTACTGATGTACGTGTAGTTCCTTATTCATAACGAGTTTGTCTAGGCAACCAACTGTTTGAGTCTTTTATGGACTCAAACAAGGGCTTATTGGTCATTTCATGTCCAATGCAAAGGAGTGGAAATTTGAACAATACACGCGCGTGTGGTTTGGAAGCAACCAGAAATAAAACAAAACTCTCTCTTCTCTCTCCTTCCTCAATACGCTTCTTTCTCTCACTTCTCTTAACTCTCTCTCTCCCCCTTCATCTTCTCTCTAAAAAAAACCTCTATTTTTTTTAGAGGTTTTTAGGATTTTGGAACATCAAAAAAATTATTGAAGGGTCACGAAAATCGTGGTTAGGGTTTTGAAAAAATTGTTCAAGGGACGCGAAAATCGTGGTTAGGGTTTTGGAATCTAAAAAAATTGGCCGAAGGATCTCGAAAAACTGGGGGAAAAATCTCACATCATCTTCTGATCTTCGTTAATTTCAAGTAAGTTTTGGGCAATTTTGATTTTTATTTTGTTCCAATCTGGGGAAAAAATCTGCTTGTTTAAAAGTTAATTTTTTTTGGCCATTTCTTGAATTTCGTAATTTTATAAGTAAAATTTTCTAATTTGTCTGCTTCTTGTAGATTTTCGTCGACAAATTCAAAATTCTCTCGGAAAATCGTCGCTTTTTTCTGGCGCTTATGTCTCTACTCGCACTTCGAATTTCCGCATTTTCAGTATCTCTCAAAGGCATCATTCTAATTTTTTGATTTAATTGTTTAATTGGGTTTCTTTGAGTGGGAAATTTTCGAGATTGTGGGCAATTTCTTCGGTTAATTTATATACTTCGATTCTGTAGATGATTTTGTTTTTAATGTGATGGATAAAGTTACTTTTGAGAAAATCTCACAAAAAAATTATATTTTAATTAGGTTGTTTTTTAAACATAGTTAATAAGGTTACAGAAAATCTCACAAAAATTTGATATTGTCGAGTAGTTAATAAGGTTATAAGAGAGTTGTCGATGCAATGTCCGTGTTACAAGAGATGATATCAAGAGATTAATTTTTCCCCGGGTTGTGTTTATGCATGTTCTACTTGCTCCTTATTACGTAAAATCGGTGAAAAAGAACATCTAGAATCAAGATATGCTGAACTCTAAATTTTGCAAGAGATGATATAAAGAGATTAATTTTAGTGATATTTCCTCTATTTTGCAATAGTTATGATATATGTTAATGATACCTAGAATCACAGAGTGAAAGTATTATTGTTATATCTACATTAGTTGGGTCACTTTGCCATAAAAATAAAATAAATAATCACAATATGAAAATGCTATGAGTGTTCTTGAAATTTTTTATGATTAGTGGGTTCTTCTTATATGATTAGTGGGTTCTTGAATTTTTTTATGATACCATATTGAATTCTATCATCATCATAAAAAACAATAGAGTCACCACCACAATTCCCATTTAATTTCATTGTTGTTCACAAATCGTACCAAAATTGTAGATTATGTATACCAATGTATAATCACATAGGTACCAATCTTTTTAAACACTCATACCAAAGTTGTAAATTGTTGATACTAATGTATAACGACTTAGGTACCGAAGTGGTAAATTGTTGATACCAAGGTATGATCACATAGTTACCAACCTTGTAAAAAACTCGTACCAACATACTAAAATATTGATTCTGATGTGACCTCGTCTAAGATATTTTGCTTCATTTTCAGGCCCAGTAGTGACGTCGAAGGGATCAATGCTATCGTTTTCGCGTATAATCATTTTCGCGTTGCAGTCGAAGATTTTTGTAATATTGTAGTTGGTTTCTATAAGTAATATGTAATGTTGCCGGGAAACTCTAATGTATGGCGCTAAGTTTATGTTTGAGTAAAAAGAATTGTTGTAATAGTGCAAAAAACTAACTATGGCTATGCATATTTTGTTTCTATTAAAGATGCATCTATTACAAACTATTTAGTATCTCCTTCTCGTTTAAGTGTGGTTTAAGTATGGTTTGAAAATTTTATATATTAAGTGACAAGTTAAAGAATGGTACGAAAGCTTTAAATTCGGCATCTAATTAACAAGCCAAATAAAATGCATAAAATACAATAAAAAACAAAGAGGTAATTACTTGATACATTTTAAATGGGAATGTGAGGTACTATTATATAAATGCTAGGAAAGATAACGGGTGGTCGAGTTTCAAAAAAGTCATTGTTTTAATCATGATATTTGGCGCTTGGTAATATTAAATGCAAATACAACTACATATTACGTCGAACTACATATTACATTGAAATTTAAATATAGAAAAAGAAGCAAAAAAGTAGTGTACAAGTAATTAATCCACCCTCTTTGATCTCTGCTTGTACATCTTCCCTACAAAGGCAATCAAATCCAAAAACAGAACAGGAGTAAGATATTTCGAAGCAACTACATGTTTTAGATTAATTGAAATCAAATCAAATAATAAGATCACATCTTGATTTATTCTAAGCAACAATTTCACAATTTTTAGTGAGAATCAAACTAAATTAAAATTTTGCAATAATACATGCGATATTCTCATAAAATTGTAGAACTAAACTAAAAACAAAAAAAACAAAAAAAAAAATTAAAGAACCCCTTAATCAAATAACCCAATATAACCAAAACTTGATTTCAAATCTCACTGTATGTTGGAACCTAATTCCGAATTTGATTCATATCTTATAGAACTCAAAACTTGAATTTTTAGTTGGATTCAATGTAGTTATTCCAGAGCGTGAACGTTGCATACGATGAGTATCACTCTTGTTCAGCGAGAGATTCAGTAATTCCTGGCACAATAGCAGAGGCGGACATTCAGAGGATTTCACAAGTGGTGATTAATCTTTCATTTATCATTAATTAGTTTTTATGCTAATTTCATAATTTTTGTACTATTATCTATTTGATTATCTGACATTGTACCAAGATGAGCTTACTTTGGTACCACGTTTATGTTCTCTTGGTACCAAAGATCATCATATATTGGTACCAAGGTCACCATGGGTTGGTACCAATTCCGCTTATTGGTACCAAAGTAATGTTATCTTGGTACCAAAGGTTATCATGTCTTAGAACCAAGGTCATCACATATTGGTATTGATTGCATGTAACCTTGATACTAACATCAATGTTCTTAAATTATTTTTACATTTTTATTCTTATAATTGTATTAACACTTCAAAGTTTATCAGGTGGCCCGTTTAGTCACTCCTGCTCGATTTGGACTGACTACGCAGGTGGTGATCACATATTGTTGTTCTCTTGTGATGGTTAAAGATATTTCCTATTTTGATTATAAAAAAAAGTGCGAAAAATAATGGTAATAATTTAGTGTAAGTAGGGAATAATAGAATGGTACCAATTACATTACATAGAATGGTACCAATTACATTACAAAGTGGTACTACTTTGAAAAAATAAGGGTACCAATTACATTACATAGAATGGTACCAATTACCTTACTAAAACATAACTTAGGTATCTTTAAAAAAAAATTTGGTACCAATATAAGATCACTTTGGTACCAATATGAGATCACTTTGGTATCAATACAAGACCACTTTGATACCAATACAAGATTAATTTAAAACCAATTCTTAATAAGATACGCAAATTATTACCTAGCTAACCCCCACACAAATCAAAATGTAATGAAAATGGTTATGCTGTCCATTTTCAGTACTTTAAAGACACATACCAATTATGTTTTAGTTGTTTAATTAAAGGGGTTAAAGTTATATGAGTTTAGCCATTGAATTGATTTGCTAAACCAAAGTCAATTATATCATCAATTACAGTCATTGGATTATATTTGAAATTATTAAATGCA
Organism: Beta corolliflora; assembly: GCA_947648045.1. Classification (NCBI taxonomy): domain Eukaryota; kingdom Viridiplantae; phylum Streptophyta; class Magnoliopsida; order Caryophyllales; family Amaranthaceae; genus Beta; species Beta corolliflora. The sequence continues at coordinate 623,100 of CANSZD010003118.1, read as the reverse complement.
TAGTAGATCACAAAAGGTCAATATATAAGAGCATAAAAATTGTCATTGTGTGCATAATATATCTAAAATTGTCATACAATAAGATATGTTATTTGATTATGTGAAATAAGGTAATTGAAGCTTTAATCTTTTTTTGTATACTTTCAATCTCATGCTTGATATGTTTTCCATGAAAAGAAGACACTTCATACAAATAAAGGAGAACTTGATGTGTTGTACTCAAATCGTGAAATATGATTAACAATATTAAGGGTGCCAATCTAATCTATGAAGGGTACCAAAGTTAGATGTATAGGGTACCAAGGCCTTGTGTGGATTTCATCTATGGAGAAATACTTTTTCATCACATAATCTATTTAAGATGAAATCATATATTGTAAAGGTTTCATTCCTTAGATGGTACTAAGAAAGGTAAATTTGATGTGTTAGACTTAAATCCTTTCTCTTCTACTCTATTGAGGATCAATCGTATGTTTGAAAGATTTCATCCCTTAGATAGTATTGAAAAAGGAGAACTTGATGTTTTGGACTCAAACACATAAATCGGATTGGTCGTTGTCAAGAATACCAAGTTGTTCAATGGACGATACCAAAGTATGATGTGTAAGGTACCATGTCCTTGTATAAATTTCGCTAATAAACCTAATATTTTCTCACATATTCTATTTAAAATCAAATCATGTGTTATCCCACCATGATATACCTCAAATCATTGACATGATGTTCAATTGGCTTTTTCCTTGTATATTATTGGCCCCAAACACTTGCAACTCCTATAAGAAGAAGAGGGTACCAATGTAGGAACCTTGATGTACCAAAGTAACACTTGGTCCTCGCAAATGGGCTCCAATCTCTCCCAACGATATCCTATTGTTGTTCATAGATGGTTCCCACCTAATGATGTTCAATTGGCCACTTCCTTGTACATTATTTTACCCAAACAATTGCAACTCATGTAGGAAGGGGAGGGTACTAAGTATGAAGCATGATGTACCAAGGTAACACTTGGTCCTCCCAAATGGGTTTCCATCTCTCCAAATGGCATCCTATTATTGTTCATAGATGGTTCCGACCAAATTATATACCGCAAATCATTGACATGATGTTCAATTGGCCTTTTCCTTGTATATTATTGGCCCAAACACTTGTAACTCATGTAAGAAGAAGAGGGTACCAATGTATGAACCATAATGTACCAAGGTAGCACTTGGTCTTCCCAAATAGGCTCCAATATCTCCCAATGATATCCTATTGTTGTTCATAGATATTTCTCACCTAATGATATACCCCAAATCATTGACATAATGTTCAACCGGCCACTTCCTTGTACATTATTTTGCCCAAACACTTGCAACTCATGTAGGAAGGGGAGGTACCAATGTAGGAACCTTGATGTATCAAGGTTAACACTTGGTCCTCCCAAATGGGCTTCAATCTCTCCAAATGACATCATATTGTTGTTCATACATGGTTCCCACCTAATGTTATACCACAAATCATTGTTCGACATGATGTTCAATTGGCCCCTTCACTTGCAGTCCATGTAAGAAGCGGAGGGTACCAATGTATGAACCACAATGTACCAAGGTGACACTTGATCCTCCCAATTAGGCTCCAAACTCTCCCGATGACATGATATTGTTGCTCATACTTGGTTCCCACCACATCATATACCCTAAATCATTGACATGATGAGTAATTAGCCTCTTCCTTGTACATTATTAGCCCAAACACTTGCAATCCATGTAAGAAGGGGATGGTACCGATATAGGAACCTTGATGTACCAAGGTAACACTTGGTTCTCCCAAATGGGTTCTAATATATCTCAATGACATCCTATTCTTGCTCATAATTGGTTCCCACCATATCATATACCCCAAGTAATTGACATGATGAGTAATTAGCCTCTTTCTTGTATAATATTGGACTAAACACTTTCAACCTATGTAAAAAGGGGAGGGTACCAATGTAGGAACCCTGATGTACCAAGGTAACACTTGATTCTCTCAAATGGGTTCTAATCTCTCACAATGACGAGGTAGGAACTCAAGAATGAATTTACAAATATAATGGGTTCTTCAATTAAATGCAAAGGATACCAATGCCATTCACACCAACTTACTAACAAAATTCTCTTACGCATTTCACACTAACTTTCATTTATGGGTTCTTTAAACTTTAAATAATAAACTTTAAATAAACCTTAAGTTATAATTTCACTTTAACTTAATACCCAAAACGATACAAGCAAGCATAACGTACTAATTATATGAAATATAAATAGTAATAGACTAATAGTAAACCACAAAAGTTCGCAATCTAGCTCCAACAAGGCGACGTAGTGCAAGAGGCCACTATATATATATTTTATGCCTTTATTCATCGAGACCCTGCTTATTTCAAACTGGTGCCAATCTAACATGAAATTGGTACCATTCTGACATAAAGTTGATACCATTCTGATATATAATTGGTACCATTTTGCTTTGAATTGGTACCATTTTGATTTGAATTGGTATTATTTGGATAAAGTTTTCGTTTGAATAAGTGGTACCAATTTAGACTTTTATTGGTACTAGCTCTTTTTTATTTATAGATAACTCAATGATAGCAATAACAACAATCGCCATAGAAAGTCAGATGTGTAAATACCAAGGCCTTGTATGGATTTCATCAATATAGTCTAATACTTTTTCTCATATTCTATCTAGGATCAATCATATGTTTGAAGAGCTCCATCACTTAGATGGCAGTAAGAAAGGAGAATTGATGTGTTTGACTCAAATCTTGAAATAAGTTGCCAATATCAAGGGTACCAGGCTGTTCAATGGAGCATACCAAAGTCAGGTGTAGTCTAATACTTTTTCTCATACTCTATCTAGGGTCAAATCATATGTTTTAAGGGGTCTACCCCTTAGGTGGCACTAAGAAAAGTGAAATTGTTGTGTTATGACTCAAACCTGAAATAAGATATACCAACATCAAGAGTACCAATCTGTTTAATAGAGGGTATCAAAGTTAGATGTCAAGGGTACTAAGCCTTGTTCCAATTCTCACAATGGAATATAATGCATCGTTACTCTAACTAGGATTAAATCATATATTGGACCTTCTAGGAGGTCTAAGATAAAGGAAACTTAAAAGCCAATTGTTATATCATACTCGGAGACAGATGATAGTAGTAGCACAAATAATACTAGCACAGGTATACAATATTTAAAGTAAATAACCAAGGACCCTTGAGTCCAATGGAATGGCTTCCTATCTCTCACATGGGAGACCAAGGTTCAAATCTTGGTGGAAGTAAAATTTCAATATTGTTGGGGGGGAGGGGGGTTTGGGGCTTGTTGTGCCTTTGGGTAAGTGGCCCTAGGCGAGGGCCGCACAGAGGAAAGTCATGTTACCACGGGTTCTCGAAAGAGGGTCCAAAAAAAATATTTAAAGTAAATAGTTAAATAATGTGCAATCTATTATGTTGACTATGTTGATTTAAGTTTGTAAGATTTCATTGTTTACTTGTACACTTAACAACGGGTAAATATTTGTCAATTTTGTCTATTACTATTTTAAAATAGTCATTGAACTTAAAGAGTACAGTTAATAAAGATGACTCTAGTATCTTTTTAAACTTACTTAATTTGGTATCAACATAAGATTAATGTACTACAACATAATTTAGTTATCTTTCTAATTCTTTGTGGTACCAATATAAGATCACTTTGGTACCAATATAAGACCACATCGGTACCGATTTAAGACCACAATGGTACGAATTTAAGACCACTTTATAAGATCATTTTGGTACCAATACAAGCTATACAAATTATTACATAATCCTCACACAAAGCAACATATAATGGAAATGTTTTCTGGTCCATTCATTTTCAATACTTTATAAATGCGTACCAATTATGCTTTAGTTGTTTGATTAGTGGGGTTCAAGTTATCTAAGTTTAGCCATTGAATTGATTTGCTAAACCAAAGCCAACTATATCATCAATTTACAGTCATTGGATATTATTTGAAATTATTAAAGGCAGAGTAGATGACAAATGGTCAATAAGAGCATAAAAATCATGTCATATATATGTATGTGCAAAATATATCTACAATTGTCATACAATAAGATATATTATGTTGGTACCAATATATGAAGCATGATGTACCAAGATAACACTTGGTCCTCCCAATGGGCTCCAATTTTTCTCAATGATATCCTATTGTTGTTCATACATGGTTCCAACCCAATGATATACCCTAAATCATTAACATAATGTTCAATTGGCCTCTTTCTTGTACATTATTGGTCTAAACACTTGCAACCCATGTAAGAAGGGGAGGGTACCAATGTAAGAACCTTGATGTACTATGGTAATATTTGGTCCACCAAAATTAAAATAGGCTCCAATTTCTCTAAATGATATCTCGGATCAAATCATGTGTTTGAAAGGTTATACATTAAAGGTGGCACTAAGATTGGTCAATATCAAAGCTACTAGTTTGTTCAATGTAGCGTACCAAAGTCAAGTGTGTAGGGTTTAGGGGCCCATAAAATAATAAAATCTAGGACAAAACTATATTCATGACCTACTATAAGTGGTTTAACTTTAAATATCCTATCTATAGACCCGAGGTTTAGGGCCCATAAAATAATACACTTTAGATAAATCAAAATTACGATTTCGCTTTAACTTAATACCCAAAAAGATACAAGGAAGCATAACGTAACTAATTATATGAAATATCAAAATAGTAATAGACAAATAGTAAACCTAATTAATAATGCCTACCGACGTCCGCAAAAGTGTACAATTCAATTAGTTACTAGGTTGTCAAGCTCCAAGGCGACGTCGTGCAAGGGGCTACTATATCTATTTTATGCCTCTATTTATCGAATTGGTACCCTGCTTGTTTTATATTGGTACCACTCTAATAGGAATTTGGTACCATTCTGATATAAAATTGGTACCGTTCTGCTTCGAATTAGTACCATTTTGACTTTAAATTGGTACCATTTGGATAAAGTTTTATTTTGAATAAGTGGTACTGATCGATTTAGACTTTCATTAATACTAGTTTTTCCATTCATAGGTACCTCAATGATAACAATAACAATAATCATCATAGAAACTAATTTGATTAGCCTTACTTTCAAACTAAGATCCCAAAAATAGAACCAATTTATAAATTTACAAGTACTCATCAACTTAATTTCCAAGACCACCATACCATCACTTATCTTACTTTCATAATTAATCTCCATGAATACCTCAATAACATTAACAAAAATAATTAAACATGTAAAATAAACTTTCTCAAAAAATTCTTTAGCAAAATGAATGTTTTCTCATAATTAATGTCCTTGACTAATGAACCTACTTTCTCTCTCCTTGTGATTGGTACCAAGCTCAATTGGCCTCTTCCTTGTACATTATTGCCCCAAATACTTGCAACGCATGTAAGAAGGGGAGGGTAACAATGTATGAAGCATGATGTACCAAGGTAACACTTGGTTCTCTTAAATGGGCTTCAATCTCACCCAATGTTATCCTATTGTTGTTCATTAATGGTTCCAACCAAATGGTATACCCCAAATCATTGACATGATGTTTAATTGATCTCTTCCTTGTACATTATTAGCACAAATACTTGCAACCCATGTAAAAAGGGAAGGATAGTGTTGTAAGAACCTTGATGTACCATGGTAACGCTTGGTCCTCCCAAATGGTCTCCAATGTCTCCCAATGACATCAAGTTTTTGTTCATACATGGTTCCTACTAGATGGTATACCCCAAATCATTGACATGATGTTCAATCGACCTATTCCTGATACATTATTAGTACAAATACTTGCAACCCATGTAAGAAGGGAAAGATAGCAACGTAAGAACCTTGATGTACCTTGGTAAAACTTGGTCCTCCTAAATGGGCTCCAGTCTCTCTTAATGACATCCTATTGTTGTTCATACATGGTTTCCACCTAATGATATACCCCAAATCATTCACATGATGTTAAATTGGCCTCTTCATTGTATATGATTAGCCCAAACACTTGCATCTCATGTAAGAAGGGGATGGTACCAATGTATGAAGGATGAAGTACCAAGATAACACTTGGTCCTCCAAAATGGGCTCCAATATCCCCAATGATATCCTATTGTTGTTCATACATGGTTCCAACCAATAATGATATAACCCTAATCATTGATATGATGTTTAATTGGTCTCTTCCTTGTAAATTATTGGCCCAAACACTTACAACCCTTGCAAGAAAGGGACGGTACCAATGTATGATGTATGATGTACCAAGGTAACACTTGGTCCATTCAAATGGGTTTCAATCTCTCCCAAAGGGTACCAACCTGTTCAATGGAGGGTACCAAAGCTAGATGTATAGGGTACTAAGGTCTTGTTCAAAATTCACGACTAATTTTTAGGCCCGGCTACACCCCGAATAATTATATCTTTTATTTATTAATATTTTACTTTAATGTGATAACATCAAGTATCAATTGGTTTAGTGGTTAAGACATTAATAACAATAACAATAATTTTTAGTTGGTCTCTTCCTTATGTATTTCGAGGCCAAACACTTGCAATCCATTTAAGAAGGGAAAGATACCAATGTATGAAGCATGATGTACCAATGTAACGCTTGGTTCTCGCAAATGGGCTCCAATCTCTCGCAATTATATCTTATCGTTGTTTCCATAGATGGTTCCAACTAAATGATACACCTCAAATCATTGACGTGCTGTTTAATTGGCCTCTTCCTTGTACATTATTGGCCCACATAATTGGAATCTATTTAAGAAAGGGACGGTACCAATGTATGAAACATGAGGTACCAATATAACACTTGATCCTCCCGAAGGGGTTTTCATCTCTCCTAATGACATCCTATTTTTTTTCATACATGGTTCCCACCCAATGATGCACCCCAAAATCATTGACATGATATTTAATTAGCATCTTTCTTGTACATTATTGGCCCAAACACTTGTAATCCGTTTAAGAAGAGAAGGGTACTTATGTATGAAGCATGATGTACCAATGTAACACTTGGTCCTCCCAAATGGGCTTCAATCTCTCCCAATTATATCCTATTGTTGTTTTCATAGATGGTTCCAAATAAATAATATACTCCAAATCATTGACATAATGTTTATTGGCCTCTTTCTTGCACATTATTGACCCAAATACTTGCAATCTACTTAAGAAGGGGAAGGTACCAATGTATGAAGCATGATGTATCAAGGTAATACTTGTTCCTCTCAAATAGGCTCCAATCTCTCCCAATGATATCCTATTGTTGTTCATAGATGGTTCCAACCATATGATATATCCCAAATCATTGACATGATGTTTAATTAACCTATTCCTTATACATTCTTGACCCAAACACTTGCAACCCAATGTAAGAAGGGGAGGGTAGCAAGGCCTTGTTTTTAATTTAGTGAAATCCTATTAGTCCACCTTCGAGTCCAATACATCACGATATGTCACTGGTAGGGATACCAGGTTTATGTGATTTCATTGACAGACTTCCCTCTTGTAAGACGGAGGAAGTATAAGGTTACTACCTCTTATGAAGGAAAATTTGATGTGTTAAAATACTGAAATTGAATTGGCCAGTGTCAAGGGTATTCTAAGAATATTCTCAATCTGCTTATTTTGATACGAATGTTGTAATAGTTTGGTACATGACTTATATTAATTTAGTACCAATTTTGTTTTATTTGGTACTTGATTCTTCATACTTTGGTATAGTGTGATTTTTAATTTGGTGTGAGTCTCATCACATTTTATACCAGTATAGTATGAGATTGGTATCAATATTGATCTAGTTTGAGAATAATATCTATATGTATTGATGTATTGATGTAGGAACAAGGGTAAGAAAAAAGAAAATTCCTTTGGGGAAGACAACAAAAGAACATGGAGAGCGCGAAGTTGGACTTTCCAAGAGGTCCAAGAAAAAGGAAAATTAAAAGCCTGTTGTTGTATTAGACTTGGTGATCGGTGATAGTAGTAGCAAAGGATGATACAAATACATACAATATTTAGATTAAATAGTTAAATGATGTGCAATCTATCATGTTGACTATGTTGAACTAAGTTTGTAAGATATCGTTGTCTTCTTGTACACTTAACAAAGAATAAATATTTGTCAAATATTAGTATTACCAATTGTAAAATCATGATCCCTATATGTATCAGAATGGTACCAATTTTATATTATAATGGTACCAATTTCATGTTAGATTGGTACCAATTTAAAACAAGTAGAGTACTATTTCAATGAATAAAGGCATAAAATAGATGTAGCAGGGTACTATTTCAATGATTTGAGGTATATCATTGGGTGGGAACCATTTATGAACAACAATAGGATGTCATTGGGAGAAATTGGAGCTCACTTGGGAAAACCAAGTGTTACCTTGGTACATCAAGGTTCCTACCTTGGTACCCTCCCTTTCTTACATAGGATGCAAGTATTTGGGCTAATAATGTACAAGGAAGAGGTCAATTTAACATCATGTCAATAATTTGGGGTATATCATTTGGTTGGAACCATCTATGAACAACAATAGGATATCATTGGGAGAGATGGGAGCTCCTTATAGAGGGTACCAAAGTTCTATGTGTATGGTACCAAGGTTTATCTAATTTCACAATAAAGTCTTACTTTCTTATTGTAATATCCCGAAAATTTAAACTTGTTTAATATAATGATAATTACAATTAGGGGTTAAAATTTTGTTCAGTAATAATTAATAACTAAATAACAATATTACGAATTTTGTGTTGTTAAAGAAAACTAAAACTTAATGAATTACCACAATTAGAATGAAATGGGTTTAACATATTGCAAAGAAAATAAGCAAAAAAATAGAAGGGAGCCCCCTAAGTTCCCACGGCAATACCCCGACAACACCACCGCCCATCTTCTCCCTCTCTCTCCTCCCATATTCCCTTCTCTAGCCTCCTATGAAAATTGAAACAGCACTCACCATCAACCCACCTCTATGTTGTCTCCAAAACTTCATCTATAAGTACCCAGTAAAACTAAGCATTGAGATCACATCAAACAAAAACCACAAAATCCTTTTCTTCTCCTCTCGGTATACCACCACATTTTGGTGCGACCTCCCCAACCACCAGTGACCTCAGTCGCGCCTGCCGCTGCACTGTCGCAGCTCTCCTCTTTCCTTCCACTCCTCTGTTCGAACTCCCTCCTCTGTTCGGTCTTCCTCCTCAATCGCTGTTCCGCTCGTTCTTTGCTCCCGTGCCGCCGCGACTACCGCTCGCCGTTACGGAGCTCGCGCCGCCTGTCGAAGCTCCGTTCTCCCCCATCCTATTTTTACAAAGTTTTAAGATATATAATAATCTAATCCAATAAAAAAGTTTTTAAGATATGAGTTCAATATATGAAAAAAATTCTTCTTGTTCTCTGCCATAAGCAATTCGAGGAATTGGAGTTGTAGCAAAGACCAAGAAACCTCATTGAATATGAAAGTTCAAAGAAGAAGAAAATGGAATTTGGTTGATGTTTTATATTGACCCAATTTTTTCTCTCTCCTATTTCTCCCTCACTCTCTTGTTTTGTTGGGAGCAAATAACATGCACCAGCCTTTTTTTCTCTTTCTTCACTTTTTGTTGTGGGCCCCACCTTATATTATTTTTCTTTTTTATTTGGGTTGTTTGAGTCCCAAAGGGACTCAAACAGTTGGTTGCCAAGAGTTTCTCTATTCATAACACGGCAAGAGGCCGAGCACACACCCTTGTTAAACACGTCGTTCGAGCTAGATTTGATTTGGGTTTGTATTTGAGTGATGACTGATGAGTTATTTATATCAATTTTGGTTTGGTTAAATTTAACATCGGTTTGGGCCAGTATAAATGTACAAGGAAAAATTGACGAGAACAGTCCCAATTATAGGCGTTCCGTCATTTTCACCCCAACTAAGGATTATTCTCGAGCGCTTTCAACTATGCATCATTTTTGCCAAATTTGGTCCCAGCAGGTTAATAACCTGCTACAACAGGTAAAACGAATTTTCTTTTATTTTTTCCCCCAACTTTCATTTTCTCTCTCCTCTAGTGGGCATCCACCCATCCCATCCCCCACCCTCAAAACTCCTACCCCCTCGACACCCCCTCCCCAACCCCAAACGTGCCACCCCTCCCCGCAGGCCCACCACCACTTTTCAAAGAACATAAACCCCCACCCCTGCCATCCCTTTCTCCTACCCTCAACCCACTCTCTTCTCTCCTTCTCTCATTCTCTCATCACATCACTACCAACCAACTGCAACCAACGTCGGCTCACTGAGCACTTACACCACCGACAAGCGTCGCCGCACATACTTACAAGGCACCTCTCCTACAAGGAGATCTTTAAAGTGTATTCAAGGGAAACATCTTATTTGTTGCCTGGGAAGTTCAAATAGGGGAATGCTTTTTTGTCACTTAACAAGGAGATCCTTAGTGTGTATCCTGAGTTAAAAGATAGTGTTGAGATAATTTCACTTCGCTTGCCTCGGTTATCTAAACAAAAAAAACCCCACCCCTCCAGTGTCTTGCAAGATCATGAAGAAGAAAATCATGGGGAATTGAGTGATGTAGAGGCCGACTCCTGTGATTCTGATGATGGGCTTCCTCCATTGGAAAGGAATCTAAATCATCTCAAGTTAGAGGAGAGTGAAGAGTAAGGTGTATCAGAGGAAATTCAAGAGTAAGGTGAATCGTAGCAATCTTTGTGGCTATCTTGGTGGACATGTTATCTACTTTTGTGAGTTCGATAATTTTGTAGTTAGGTGATGTGGCAAATGAGGATTGAATATCAGTATAAGTGTAGTATGGAGCTCGTTTTCTTCCTAATGTGTAACATGTTTTAGAATCGAGTCAGCGCGTATGCTCGACTTCAGTACTTTTTTATTAGAGAGGAATAAAAATTGAGAACAACTAGGTTTTTTTCGCATTTGAATACCAGATTGAAGAGTTCTATATGTAGCAATATTGTAGTTAGTATTGCTTATTAATTGGAGTAAGAAATATTTATCACATTCACAGATACATGAGGGGGAGGGAGAAGGTTAGGCAGAGGGGTGGCATGGGAGGGAGGAGGGAGGAGAGAGAAAAGAGGAAGAAGGAAAATTGGTTTAAAAAAAAAAAATCTGTTGAATAGGTTACTAGTCAACTGGGACCGTTTTCGTAAGACATACCCCAAAGTTAGGACTGCTTAAAAATAATCCATAGTTGGGACTCAAATTGGCGAAACGCCCATAGTTAGGACTGTTCCTATCAATTTTTCCAATGTATAATGTGTTTGACCAATTTGTGGGTTTTGATGGTGGTAATTTTGTATTTATAAATGTTGGGCCTAGTGAATATATCCAAATTAGATGGGTGTAGACACTAAAAATTTATTACTCCCTCCGTCCCAAAATATAGTTCCTGTTTCCTTTTTTAGTGTCCCAAAATATAGTTCCTGTTTCTATAAATAAACAGAGATTCTTCCTAAAATACCCTCATTTGCTTTCTTTAATTACAACTTTGTCCTCAGTTTTCTATGGGATATTGGGCCACAATTTAACGATAAATGGGATCTTTTATTCTGATTTCCCCATTTCCTTTGGGTCATTAAATGACCCAATTTAATTCATTTTATACCGTGACAATTTTTCTCTCTCCTAAATCGACTTATTTTTCTTGTCTTCTTCATCTGTTCATACTTAACCCTAGAATTTTCTTCATCTCTCTCTCCTCCCATGTTCAGATCTGGGTCAAATACTCTGATTTGAACGCTTCTTCTTCTTGGAAAATGTTGAGTTTATTACGTTCAGTAATTTTTCACTCTCAGTTTCTGTATACAAATTCCATTTTTTCGCGTTCTTGGAATCAATTCACCTCTTTGAACCTCCATAAAAGGCGATGATACGAGATCTGCAGCCTAATTGCGTAAAAAATTGTGATTCTCTCCAAAATTGTCCTCGCATGTTAAATTGATCTTCATCTTCATCCTTTGAAGCCTGTAGATCTGATAATTTTGGGTAAAATTTTGCGCTTAGTCCCCTGTTCTTTGAAGATGAGTTATGGGTTTTCTCATTCTTCCAAAGATGATGTGCCAAGTGACACATATTCTTGTTTTGATTATCCTTACTGTGAGTTGGGTAAGGAATGTCAAGGATTTCATAGTTACAGTCCCCATTCAAAGAAAAATCTTGAGAAACATTCATCCGAATCTGAGAAAACTGAAATACTGCGATTTGAAAAGGAAAGTGAAGGGGGTTTTGGTGAAGAGAAAGCCACTGAAACCCTAACTTTGGAAGATCATGTTTCAGAAAAATCGGAAATGGTAAGAAAGTTCATTTTCCCGTCTCTCTGTTTCAACGCCTACATAAATTCCTATTCGTGGTGAAGGAGATATCAGTGATGCTGAATCTTGTAGCTAAGCTTCTAAATCCCCTACTTTTTGTTATCCTTTATATTTGGTGTTTTGTTGCTTATGTTATGTTGTTGATCTTATTATGTTGTTATAAGTATGAAAAAAAAATTATGCTCCGTTGTTGATCTTGTTATTGTTGTTATGTTTTTTTATTGTCATAAGTTTGAAATAAAATGAATGAATAGGACTGTGGTTGGATTGTGATCATTTGTTGGTTGATGGTTGGTGAATTGTGGTCATTTGGCAATATCAATGATGAAAGAATGTTGTTATTTTTGTGTGGTTGCTGGTTATTGTGCTTTTCTTGGTGGATTGTGATCATTTGATGAACTGTTGTGGTTATTTGATGTTATTTTGGTGGATTGTGATCATTTGTTGGTTGATGGCTGGTGAATTGTGGTCATTTTATGACAGTTTATGGTGGTTATTTGATGTTATTTTGGTGAATTGTGGTTAATTTGGTTCATTTGGCAATATCAATGATGATAACCTAAAAATGAGACTAAACTTCATATGATTTGCATTCACTAAAACGTTATATCTGCCACCAGTCTTACAAGACTTTTTGGAGGCATTTGACAGTTTATGGTGTTTGTGAATGTGTAGTTGATGTCATTGATAAATGGGGACTTCTGAGATAACCTTCTACAAAAATCAATTTTTTGCCAATGAACTTTTTTTAACCATAACTTGGCTATTAAACTTGTTTCTGTCATTTTCTTTTGCAAAAAAAAAAAACATTTTTGGCCAGTGAAGTTGTTTTCAGGTTGGTGGACAATTTTTGAGATAATGACATAAATGTACATTTTTTGTTTGGTTTTTTTAACAATCTTTTTGCTACTTATGTGTTTTGTCTAATGTTTTGTCTACTTTGTTTTCCAATTTGTGTTTTTGAAGAAAGAATACACAATAAAAATAGCAAAATCATTTCATTAGATAACATTAGAGAAAAATTTAAACCATTACAAGTGACAAAGGTAATGACAGACTAAACTAAACTAAAACAACTTGGTTATCAAATGTACTAACAAAAGGTAATGATAGTTTTCCTTAACTAGAAATAGACTTCAAACAGAGACTAAAGTTACTGACTTGCTTTAAGATGTTTTCTGATTTTTTCTTAGCCCATGTGCCTATTCATCCATTGTTGTACCTGAGCTTGAAGCTTCCCCTTTGACCTTGTCCCATGCCTCTTTCACAGCCCAATATGGTGCTTTTACTTGCTCTTGTAGTAATCCTGCTGCCTCCAACTTCTTCTTGTTCACATGTGGTAGGTCATAATCATTTCCTCCACCACACTTAAGCACCTCATTCATCACACATACTGAAGTGAATGCCATACATTGCTTAAAGTTTTTGGATCCAACTCATGAAAAGCTTCATGAACTGCTTCAAGCATTTTGTCAACACTTTCTGGCATTTTTTTGTGCATTAGTGATTGAATGCTCCTAAAAAATCCCATATCCAAAATATTTAGATCTGGACTATTGGGAGGTTGTTGAAGTAAGATGAATGTGAATCCATCTTGTTGATATACCTGCTGCCATTGAGGGTCTTCTTGTGTGATGTGTGCTTTGGCATTATCCTGCTGAATGAAAATGGTCTTCGGTCCCCCATCTTCTGGCCATTTTGCCTTTATGGCAGGAATTAATTGGTTGATGAGCATGTCCCTGGTTACTTTCTGATTGACAGATTCAACTACCTTAGTTATGAGAGTCCCTTTGTCTCTGTTTTTTGACTTTCTCTTGGCTGCTTCTTGGTAAGTGAAGGGAAATATCCCAATCTTGCCATCAAAAGTACACTCCCCCTTCATCATTGTACCTTGGTCTGGCAACAACAGCAGTGAACATTACCTTAGGAATGAATTTACTTGAACTTGCTGCCCTGTACTTCCCCCTTTCATTTTGTGCTAAATAAACCCTTTGAGATTTGTTAGTGAGGTAGAACCACTTCTCATCTAAGTGGACAAAATCAAACATTGGGTAATATTTTGTCATATTGTGTGGTGCATCTCCCATGTGAAGATTCAAAATCCACTCCAACCTGGTTAACTTGTTTGGTTCCTTCAAACCAGGGTGAAGTGGTTTAGTATGAGCCCTTATTACTCCCCTTTTAATCATCCTATGTATGGTGCTCTTTGAAACAAAGAAGCATGGATGATAAGTCCCTTATACATGTTCTCTCGCCCCCCATGCCCAACTGCATTATGTCATTGTTTGAAACTTGAATCCTCTTCCTTCCACAAGCTTTGTTGCAACACTGAAACGTGCTACTGCCTCTGCAAACTTGATTGCATTGTTCCATATCTTGCTTATGCTTCTTGATGTTACATTGAATTCTGTGAGGCCGCTGTGATTGACCCATACCGCAATTTTCCCTCTTTTGCTCGTTTAGAAGCCAACAGAGGATCTCGAAATTTATCCTCAACTGCCGAGCTCGCGACGCTTGTGATGACCGGGCCGTATTTGGTTGTTGAATTGCATTGGTCTCTTGTTCATTTTCTGGTGCTGCCTCAAATTCAGGTGGTATCCCATTGAGGTCTAATTGGAATTGTGGTTCCATTTCAGCTTCAATTTGAGGATCATCTTGAACAAAGTTCCCTTCAATGTTGTGATGATACTCATCAACATCACTGAGCTCATATTCAGGAGACCAGGCATCGTTTAAATTGAAGTCTCGAAGCCATTAAAATTCCAGGCGATGATGCAGTAGCAAATGAGGAAGATTTTTCTCTTTGTGTGTGTGTTTAGGTTGAGGATTTTGTGTACTTAATCCCCGTATTTCTCCACTATTTATACAGGAGCGAGTAGAGAACCAACAGTCATTTTTTTTCAAAGAGTGAAAAGCGAGGGAATTTTTTTTTGGTTGCCAAAATTTGAGTAAGTGGAGCAATCCGTGTGCTCTTGTTTCTCGTAATTTTATTGGCTGTAAAAATTTAAATATGCGCTGTCATTGGTCAGTTCATTTGTGTAAGGATCATTGTGTAATCCTGCGTTGTGATTGGTTGGATGAATAATTAATCTCAGACTTTGTTAAGGAAACTGTTAAGCTTCCTCTCTATTTACCTGGTTAAGTCTTTATTGTTTTCACCTTTTTTTTAAAGCACATAACTACCTAATCACTTGAGTTTCCAATGCAACTCAAAGATTCACTTTGCATAAATTACTGTGAAAAAAAGGAATCAGGAACTATATTTTGGGACGGAGGGAGTAGTATTTTACAATTAAAATTAATTAATTATTATTGAGCTAAAATAATTATAATTAGCCCAATTTAATTAATTTTGTAACACCCCCAAATTTCTCTCTTTCTAAAAACATATTTTAATATAAAACTCATTGAGAAACTTGAGAGTATTACCGCCACGTGATAACGTTAAAGGCTTTAATACTAACTACTAACTTTAAACTGGTGCAGCGGAAATAACTGAAATAACTTCTCTTTATTGATATAAACTTTATTGTACAACTCTAACAATGGAAATATAGAAAATAAAATAACAACTCCTTGACTAATTATGATTCCTCACTAGCTCCCCCATATGAAGTATGCATCATATCAACCTGTAAATTCAGCTCGCCAAAATAGGGTCATCACAGGGACAAAGTCATAAAACAAAACAAACAAAACGCGTGTCAGTAAAAATACTGAGTACATGTATATGCGGAATATTAAACACTTTATTTAATTAAACATTTGAAATATTTAGTTTCGAAAAGCCTTCCTTGAATACTTGATAATTATATAACATAAAGTATTTAAGTTTAATAAAAACTCCTTTTCCTTGCCTAGGTACCTTTCCTAAAGTGTGCACACCCCCCACGTTTAGTATTCCTTAATGAGTCTATGATGAGGGGAACTACCTTGTCCACATGACTTATACAAAAAGTACATGGGTAAATAATATAATGGCTACCGTTCTTGCTAATAAATAACAAGCCGTTGCCTGGATAAATAATTATAGCTACCGTTCTTGCTAATAAATAACAAGTCGTTGCCTATTTATAACTGTGATCATAAAAGATCATATATCTAATAAAACTCCTTTGGAAATAATCCTCCTTTAAAAGAATAATAATCCTTATAAAACTTAGCCATATAAAGGCATAAATAAAATATTTGCTCATGAAATTATCTTGGAAAATTTTAATGAT
The DNA here is from genome assembly GCA_947648045.1 of Beta corolliflora. NCBI lineage: Eukaryota > Viridiplantae > Streptophyta > Magnoliopsida > Caryophyllales > Amaranthaceae > Beta > Beta corolliflora. The sequence goes on along the minus strand of CANSZD010003118.1, from coordinate 606,493 downwards.
ACATGAAATAATAAATTTTATATTAATAACAATAACACCACAAAGAACAATTGACTAATCAGACGTGAATGTTGACAATCCTTGGAGAAACAAACTGATGTAACATTGCAACTAAGGTCCAATTGTAGACTATGAAATCTCATATTTCAACGTGACGTTACTAATAAATTTAAAATCATACTATCAAACTCATTGTAAGCTACTAATGATCATACAAAAACTCACGAAGTTCATAATAAACTCATAACATTCATAATAAAACTCATAAAAACATGTATTTCAATCCATACTACCTATGCAGAACAACATTTGGACCAGTCCACATCGCTAGTCCAAATAAGATGGTCAAGTGGCAAACGTAAAAAAAACTTCCAAGTCATAAACGGGCCCAAACCCATAAACTACCAAGTCCATGAAGGGATCTCCATTCCCTATAAATATACGGCCTCACCTCCTTCAGTTGAAGGGACCACAAAATCATTATTCTCAAGAGCTCATAAAAATTCTCTTGGAATTCTCTCTGTAAATAGTCAACAAGCACATCAAATCTGTGCCGACTGTTCAGATACACTCAAACACATTCGATTGAGATTCAAGCTTTTGCCAGCCCTCATTAGAATACACCCAAACAAAACTCAAACTCAGGTTGACGTTGACAAAACGTCATCCCACATTCAAACTCATGTTGACGTTGACAAAACGTCACTCTACACTCAACTCCACGTCGACATCAACAAGTGTCACTCTCAAGCTACAGAATAGAATCAGAGGACTTAGTTTATTTTCATTATAAATTGTTTACAGAGATTATACTCAATACATTTATTGAAATAAAATCGGTTTTTTCACCAAATACCCTCGACAAATTAAAAAATTCACAATATACCCTCAATGTTCCAAAATTTCACCATATACCCTTGAGTTTTTGAAAACGTTCACCAGATTTCCTTTTTCTAACTTCCGTTAACCCACTGTTAGCTTTATTTACCATTTTGCCATTATTAACCCTAAACCCTAATTCTAATCTAACCTAACCCTAATTTTAACCCTAACCCACCCTCCCTCCCCCCCAAACCCTAACCCACCCGGCCCCACCACCCTCCCTCAACCCCAGCCCCCCACCCCTCCCCCTCTACTCCACCGCCTAACGCCCTCCCACCCTCCTCTTCCCCTTCCCCAGTCGCTGCTTCCCCCCCCCCACCCCTCCCATTCCCCGCTTCGCCGCCGCCGTCGATTTCCTCCCCACCTCCCCCTCCCTTCCCCGTCGATTTCCTCACCCCCCCCCTCCCCTTCCTCGTCGATTTCCTCACCCTCCCCTCCCCTTCCCAGTCGATTTCCCTCTCCCCGCGATTTCTTCTCATTCCTCCCTGTCGTTTTCCCCTTGCCACCGTGAAATTAGGTCGGATCTCGGACTTGCTGGGCATTATTAGCATCGGACTTCGACGGGGGAGCAACGATGGGGAAAGGGAGGGGTGGGAAAATCGACGGGGAGCAACGACGGGGAAGGGGAATGGGAGGAGCGAGCGGACTGGGAAGGGGAGGGAGAGGGAGAGGGTGAGGAAATCGACGGAGAGCGGCGACGGGGAAGGGAAGGGGGGGGGGGGAGGGGGCATCGACGGGGAAGGGAGGGGGAGGGGGAGGGGGAGGGAGCAGCGAGGGGAAGGGGAGGGGGTGGGGGCGGCGGCGTGAAGTAGAGGGGAGGGGAGGGGGTGGGGGGGTGAAGGCTGGGGTTGAGGGGAGGGGGTGGGTGGAGGGGTTGGGGTGGGGTGGAAGGGTGGGTTAGATTAGGGTTAGGGATTAGGGTTAGGAATTAGGGTTAGGGTAAGGGTAGGGTTAGATTAGAATAAAGGTTAGGGCTTAATGATGGCAAAATCGTAAATAAAGCTAACGGTGAGTTAACGGAAGTTAGAAAAAAGGCATTTGGTGAACGTTTTCGAAAACTCAAGGGTATATGGTGAATTTTTGGAACATTGAGGGTATATGGTGAATTTTTTAATTTGTCGGGGGTATTTGGTGAAAAAACCGAAATAAAATTTCTTTGTTACTTTGTTTCTTGTCTTATTTATTTTGACTCGAAATTTGTGTATACAAATTTTGGCACGCTCGGTGGGACTATCTCTGCCTCTCATCTCTGTTTCGTCATCAACAACAAATCTGAGAAATGGCCTCAAGCAAGAACATCTCTCAATCTCCTGAAGACTCTGCCGACACCCTGCGAAAATCTATAACGTTAGGTGACTTTATGGAAGACATGAGTCTTGGCTTTCACAACAAAATAATGCAGAAAGATGTTGTCACTGCTTCTATTATGGTGACCTCAGTTAAAACAGTTGAGGAACAACTCGCTGAAATGAACATCTTACTGCAGAAATTGATAAAGGACGGAGAGGAAAATGATGCTCAGATCAGACTCCAAAACGAGCAAATTGTTTCCCTCAATGAGAAACTTAGTAGAATCCCAGGCAACGCATCATCAAGCCAACGTGGTGATGAAAGCGAAGAGTAGAGTGGTGACAACCCTCACCGTCCACCAACAGCTCGACAACTCGAATTGTTGATAGCTCGGGCTGTCAATAATCAACTTGGGGAAAATTCTCAAGGAAGTCATCACTATGTAAAGCCTTACACTAAGAGAATTGATAAGCTGCAAATGCCTTTTGGCTTCAAGCCCCCAAAGTTTCAACAATTCGATGGGAAAGGAAACCCTAAGCAACACATTGCTCACTTTGTAGAAACATGCAACAATGCTGGTACCACAGGCGATTTCCTCGTCAAATAATTTGTACGTTCTCTTAAAGGGATGGCCTTTGATTGGTACACAGATCTACCCTCACAATCCATCAATAGTTGGGATTAAATGGAGGAAGAGTTCCTAAACAGGTTCTATAGCACTCGACGTATTGTCAGCATGGTTGAGTTGTGATAGGCTATCGTACACCTGTCAAAAATAATTCCTGCAAAACCTTCTAACAATGTAGTAGGGTAAGTAGGGTCGAATCCACAGAGAGATGGTTGTTTTAATCTAGCTTCTAATGCATGGAGAAACTAAACAAGATCAAGAATAATGAATTAAAGTTCTAAATTAATCAAAATACGAAAATCAAGCTAAAAAGGATCTAGGGCAATGGTTCACCATGTTCATAACTATAATCTATCAAAATATCATCAATGATTCAATTAATCAGATATCTAGAGCACATGTTAATCCTACGGTCGGGCCTTAACTCTCTCAAATCAACATATGCTAGTACGGTCGCTCAACATAATCAGATTTGCTAATTGTAGGTAAGCCTCTAAAGAGTACTATCTCTCGATCTATGACTCGATATTAGCAATATTTAATCAGACAATTGATCAGATTGCAAGATCAACAATAAAAACACTAATCAATTAGAGAGATCAATAACTAATCAAACCATTAATAAATATCAATCAAGAATCATAGCATATAAACATGGATTCCCAAACCCTAGAATATAAACTACTCAATCATGAAATAAATAAAGAAATTTAAATCTACAAAGAAAAGCATGATCAAAGAAATCAATGAAAGAAAAGAGATGAAAATTATAAACTCATGAATTAATGAAGAAAAGAGAAACTAGGGTTTGCCATGAAAAACTAGAGAGAAAAGGAAGAAGGAAACTAAAACTAAACCTAAGAATACAAAATATAACGTCAGAAAAGAGGGAGGTCTAGGGGGAGAGAGAGAAGACCTATTTATAGTTTTTACAAAACCGGCTAAAAAAGGCAAAAATTAACCTTCCGGAAAAACCGCCCGGTCGACCGGGCAAAACCGCCCGGTCGGGCGACGTTGTTCTGAAACTACGACAAAAAAATGGAATTCCGCCCGGTCAACCGGGCAGAGTCGCCCGGTCGGGCGCGCAAGCACTTTTGGAGCCACTTTCGCCCGGTTGACCGGGCAAACATGCCTTGTACTCTGAAGAAATTTTCATCTCGCCCGGTCGGGCAAAACCGCCCGGTCGACCGGGCGAGAAAACTGTGAATTTGCGTCAACTTGCGAAAGCTGTATCTCTCGAACCAGAAGTCCATTTTGGGCGTGTGACCTATCGTTGGAAAGCCCTTCAAGTCTAGTTTCCAACCCAACTGGAATTTCTTGATTCTAAGAAGCACATCAAAAGTTATGATCAGAAGAGTATACATGACTCCTTTTTCACATTTCTTCTAATGACTTTCCGCTTCGTTTTCGCTCAAACTCGTGCCAAGACATATCCTTACTATCCTTATGCATCGTAGCTTCTTTCCAAGTGCTCCTAATCCTCAAGCATAGCTAAATATACTCCAAATACGTTCTCATTACCTGAAATTCATCAAAACAAGAAAACATACCGAATAGGAGTAGAATAACATAACTTAAGAATATGATGCAATAATGAACCTAAAAATGAATCTAAATGCTCTAAAATGCAACCTAAATGCACCTAAAAACTAAATATATAAATGACTTATCAAACTCCCCCAAGCTAAACCATTGCTTGTCCCCAAGCAATAAGACATAAACATTGGAAAAGAAAGACGACCTACAATATAGGACTACAACAGGGCTAAACACTCAACTGAAAACACAAGAGATATAATCACTACACAAACCAAGCATCGAAACAATCTCGAACAAAGCCGCATAGCATGTCATGTATTGCAATCGACTCTCCAATCATACCACGTACCATCTCTCCCAAGCTGGATTTAACCAAACCTGACAGACCTCACTATAGTCATGTGCGCTCAAATCTCTCATGTGTTTAAAGGATAAATGATGACACTCAACCTAAAACAAGTCAACTCAGATGAAACATATACTCTTTAACTTTGACTTTTTGACTCATTTAACACTCAACAATACAATACACAATGATCAAGAGGACTTTTAAGGGTTGCAATGGGGCTGAGGTTAAAGGTATGGAATAATTTTGGAGTTGTGGTGGAAAAACCAAGAAGGGGGAGCATCATATAACTGAAAACATGACCAAGAAAGATCACAACAACTCCACGCAACAACCAACAATCTCCAAATATAATCAACAACCTTTTTCACTCAAGAAATTCAATCATAACCCTTTTTATTTCACTTTATTCACAACTTTTTTTTTTTCACTTCTTTTTTTTTCTTTTTTTTTTTGAATTTTCTATTCAATTTCAAAGCTCACTAAACATACTTTTCCATCCTTCTAAACCATAAATTGAACACTTTAATTCAATACAAACCAAACCAAAACTAATACTCGTTCCCCCAAGCTAGGGTTAGGACAAATATCAAATGAGGCCAATGGCTTGTAATGTAGGTAGCAATCAAACATAGTCGAAAAGGCTCGGGCGGGGCTAGAGAAAGGATAATATGAAAACAAGAATAACTACGAAGCTAAGATCATGAAATAGAATGCCTCAATCATATCAAAATGTATGCACTATCAAATATCAAAGAGTACCCAAGTCAAAATCAAGATCAATGCGACAACTAAGGAACTAATCACACATGAAAAAAAAAACATAACTGACACAGATACTTCAGTTTATAGGCACGAAGCTCACTTAGGTTAGGGCGTCCGCATAGTAAAGTTAAATCGAGCCCAGAGAAAGATCAATCAATCTTACCACAACCAATCAATTGCGAAACAATCATGCTATGAAGAATCATGAACAAGATGAATGATGCTCAAGAATTGTAGTAAAATATCAACAAGGTTCTCAAAAGTGTTAGCAATAGTCCGATAGATGCAACTAAAATGACACGAAATCTAATATGAGATGAAATAAACTAATGCAACTAAGAAAGCAGTACAATTTTTTTGGTTGCACGTAAACTCCCACTCCTAGTGAGCGGTACAAACCGTGCAACATCCTACGAAAGCAATGAAATCTACACTAAATGCAACTAACATGTGCTAAGTAATGATGACGAGACATCCTCCCCCAAATGTGAATGACACATTGTCCTCAATGTGAACAAAGAGGAATGAAATGAGGGAGAGGTACAACTTACAAAAGGGGTGGGTAATCAAAGGGAGTGTCAAAAGCATCGACACCTCCACCACAATCGATAGTTGTAATGAGGGCGATGAACTTAGCCAAAAAATTGGCTATGCTTGTACCTAGCAAAAGATGTCATCACATATTAGCAAAGTTAGTCAAACCAAAAAAAAAATAAAAAAAAAAATAAAAAAATAATAAACAAAAATGAAAAAAAGTCGGGTTGCCTCCCGATAAGCGCTGATTTAAGGTCTTGCATGACCATTTAAGACTAGTAGATCACTCATAATAGTTCAATGCTCTAAGAAGCTTATCATACGTTCCTACAAACAACTCAGAGCATATTATATAAGAATGAAAAGTAAAAATGAAAAAAAATAATCCTAAAAAATTACTTAAACTACAAAAAGAAAAATCAAAGGAAAAATTAGATTTACAAGAAGTAGAAAAATAAAAATCGTTAGTCTTTTTACAGGACTCAAAAGAAGGAAAAGAAACCAATTGT